>CM040424.1:42294659-42427657 GCA_022702705.1 Papilionanthe hookeriana x Papilionanthe teres | reverse complement strand
AATCAAAGGTGACACAGCTCTCACTCTTCCTCCCGAGCTTCCAGCGATTCTCCATTTTGTTTAAGTTAATTTCATAGCCTATAAACCATATGGATGTGTTCGTCTCTTCAATACGAATCCATAGAGCATAAGAACACAAAAATCCATTGAAAATCGAGTGAGATCTTAGAGTTTTAGTGTGGACGGTCACGGGTGCACACCAGTCGTAGACGATGACCAGGAGCCGTTGGATAGCGCTTGTATCGAGCGGACGGTTCAGATTGCGCCGGACCAGGGAATGTTACTTGAACCGCGGGCCCCCGGAGCACTGAGTCGGATGGTGGCGTCGAATGGGAATGCGCCGCGTGGGCTTTCGGAGCTGCCGATGTTGCGCTGGCGCCGAGTCGGATAAGTAGATAAATAGGGTATTTTTGAATTATTTAAATGCCGAGAACTTCAAAAATCTATATCTTTGCATAGAAAAATCACAAAAATAAAATAAAAATACTCTCTTGCTCAGTGAACAGAGGAGAATAATGTGGAAAAGAAATCAAGTTAATTAGATGAGTATTTTATTTTTAATAATTTATTTATTATTTTCAGTATTTTGATTCTTCATTTGCATAGATAATTCACCATGACATGAGACCATAGGGCTTTTAAAGCCTCTGATATTGGGAACATTTCCTGAATTTTTTAAGGTCAGAGGCCATCTCTGTGAAAAGTTATTTAATTTTCAAGTTCATGTTGCTGTTTTAGGTATTTTAATTCCAATAATTAGCATGTTGTAAAATAAATTCTAGGAAAATTTGGTGATGCTTCTTAGGACCAGAGGACCCTATGAAAAATATATTTTGAGTTAATTCATTCATATCAACCTCAATTGACCCAAACCCAGAAAACTGAACTTTAATTAATTAGGGTTAACCACACATCAAATTGACTTGAAAATAATTCTCCATTACTCTTTAGGATTAGAGGAACCTTACATAAAATTTTGAAACCAATTGAACTTGATTAACCCCACAAAATGGATTGATTAAGCCTCATAAGCAAAATGGAACTTTAAAAATTCATAACTCTAAAAATACTTTTAAAAAATTCACAAAATTGGTTTTGGAGCTTCTCTGATATCAAGGAAGTTTAGGAAAATTAAAATTAGAATTTTCTTAAAAAGTTGATTTTTCACAATATTTGAATATTTTAATAATTAGAAAAATAATAAAAATCACAAAAATATTAAAAATCATAAAAATGTCACATTTTGACTCCTAATCATTTAGGAACAAACCAAATATTTTCCCTAAGTCCCTAGGATAAGTTATTGAATTTTAAAGGCTTAATGTAATTTTTAATATTAAAAAATGAATTTTCAACCTTTTTCACTAAAATAATTCTAATAAATCAAAGAAAAATCATAAAATTATAAAATTTGTTTCTCTGGACTCCATGAGTTTAGAGGAATTTAAGAAAAATATAAATTCTATTTTTCAACTTTTATTTTATTTTAAAATTAATTAATTCTCTAAATTTCAAAATAATTATAATAAATAAAATATAATTAAAAAAATCACCAAAATTGGTCCAAATGGTCCTCTGGTCATTAGAGACATCCCATAATTTTCTTCGGGACAGAAACCTTTCCTTGGTCATGTTGTTGAATTTTCCTTGAAAACCCTTATTTTCTACTAAAAATAATTATATAAATAAATTAAATTTAGAAAAATCACATTTTCTCCTCTAATGTCTTAATTGACATGTGAGTGAAGTGACATAAAAATTTTAAATTCTTTTGAGCTCAATTTAGTGAGTTAAGAAATAAATAAGCTTAAAAGGGCATAAAGGTAATTAAAAACTTTAACCCTTAATTAAAACTTTAGGTTTTATCAAAATGGAGGGTAAAATATTTGATTTTAATTTTCTCTTGGATGATTGAAACTTAGAGAAATTATAAGGTAGAAATCCATTAAACACTTTGAAAATATCAAAATGAAACTTTAATTAATTAAATGATTTAAATTTTGGAAAGAATATATTTAAAATTTGGATTATTAAAATAGGGATATTATTAAGAGGATATTTATCCTTTAATTTAAAAAATCCCTAAATAAGCCACTTTAACAATATTTAATTCTTAATTAAAATAATAATCCAAATTAACAATTAAAATTAAAATTAAATTAAAATTAAATTAAAATTAAAATTAAATTAAAATTAAAATTAAAATTAAAATTAAAATTAAATTAAATTAAAATTAAACTAAATTAAAATTAAATTAAATTAAACTAAAATTAAAGTAAATTAAAATTAAAATTAAATTAAAATTAAATTAAATTAAATTAAATTAAATTAAATTAAATTAAATTAAATTAAATTAAATTAAAATCATTTAACAACAAATCTAAATGAAATCATTAAGAGTTAAATCAAAACATATCAATAATTTCAATACCTCTTCCTATCTAAGTAAATTTAGAACATAAACATCAATTTGAAATACTAAAATAATTGAAAGTATAAAGATTAAATCTAAAATAATTTGAACACTATTCCAAACTTAAAATTATTAATTAAAGCCTCATAATTAAATTAAAACACTTTAAACCATTAACTCAAACTTTAAATTAAGAATGATTAAAATTCTCAACAAACCAACTTGCCCTTAAAGACTTTAATTATTATAACTCTTAAATAGAGTATTAAGTGAAATGTCACTTCATTCATCGGGTAATCAAATACCTAAGTTCACTGAGCAAGAGACAAAGCTTAACCAAACCCTTGGATGATCAATTCACTAGTACAATAAAATTCATTTGGACTCATGATAATCCCAGAAATATTGAAAATATGTTTAGGACTCGTCCTAAGCACTTCCTCAATACAACGGGATGTTTTAGAAGAACAATTGAATTTAATTGTTCTTTGATGAAGAAAATCATCCTTAAACCAAACCAACGACCTGGACGTCATAGGAAATGATTAATTATAGGATTAGGAATTTGGTAGACAACCAAAACCCTTTCCCTTAGCTTTACCTATTTATTTCTTACAAAATATTTAAATGCCTTAACATGTGTTTCAAGTGCAGCTTGGGATGACGGGAAGACCCTCCAGGTACGCTTTTATTTTATTGCAATTTACTAACATGCACTTACTTTACTTTTTCTTGCATGATAAACAAGACTGTTACATAAAACCAAAACCTTTAGGATAGTCCCTAAACTGAAACCAAAACTAAATTAAAAGTCATTACAAGATAAAATTCACCACCACAACATTCCAAAATATAAAACAACTCAAAATTTAATCACAAACAGAACAACAAAACTACAATTGCAACTAAATTAAAACATCTAGTTGAATGATCGGGAATACCTCGGATGATGTAACCCACGTGTTGCTAACGAGATTTCTCACGGTCTAAATGAAAGTGTGGAACTCATTCAGTTGAGTTTAGCAAATTTATCTAGACTAAGTGAATTCAATGAAAATAATGGTGCTGTGATGACGGAACCGTGGGATCTTAATCGGTTCTGTTTAAACAACTTTAAGATTTGTTTTAATTAAAATATTAAAAATATTTGGATTTTAAGATTCTCTTCTAAACCAAGACACTTTTCTCATCCCCCTGATTTTCGCCTTCTAAAACTAAACCTCTGCAACAACAAGAAACTTGGAGCATGGTGGGCGGCACGACCATCGTCATCATCAAAACTAGGATCTACTTCAGCAAAACTTTCTTAGAATTAAATAACCCAACCATAGGACTTCGAGGTAGTTTGCTTAGTGCAACATAATTCCTCAACCTTTCGTTAGGCATTTGCATAATCATATTGTGCAAATTAAGTCCTAACTCGTCTCAGGATTCCGAGGTAGTCGTTCGGTACGACATAAACCCTCACATCTTCGAGGCTATTTGTATGATCATGTCATGCAAATATAAGTCCTAATTAATTAAAATGGGCAGGATTGCAACATTAAATAAACTCCCAAATTGAAGCCAAACAATAGGATAGTTTGGGAAGTTGCCAAGATCCTTCTTAGATCCTCAGCTTCTCCTACTTTTCTTTCATTGGACTCTTGAAAATAACTGTTCCAAATTTGATTCATTCCCTATTGAAATTTCCAAAATTCAATCCTTTGAAAACCTTAAACTTTGAAATTCTTGAAAGCAAAACCACTTATCATTATCAAGAGTTTTCTTAAATGATTCCCGTCATTTAAGATGTAATTAACTATAGGGGCTTGCCCTTATATGGAACTTTAAGAACCCAAGTAATATAAACCCTGCTTAATTTCTTTGTATTAAGCAGGGGAATTTTTCGGCTTATAAAATTGGTTTGCAGATCAAAAGGATGTCACAAATCTCCTAGTTATTTAATCGAGCTCCATCATCAAGCAGTATGTCTATTCTTCAGGATAGACACACAGTTTGTGATGCGATGCTCGTTTATATAAACTATTTGGGATGTGAGATCGGTTTGATTTCATATCTTAAAATTTTCAAACTTAAAAATCATTTTAAAAAATCGAACGCTATGTTCCAAACTATATATATATATTTAAATTAAATTTAAAATTTAAAATTCACTGACAACTTCTGTAGGCGACCCCTTTTTAAAAATACAACACTCAACCTAAAAATATGCCGACATATCTATATTTAGAAAGTTAGGTTTAGTCGATATTTCTCCCACTACTGTAACCTTTCTGTTAGCTGATCGATCTATCATTTATCCAAATGGAGTTATAGAAGACATGCTTGTTAATGTGGATAAATTTATCTTTCCTTTAGACTTTATTGTATTAGATATGGATGAAGATAAAGAAATTCCAATTATTTTAGGGAGACATTTCCTTGTTATTGGACAAGCTATGATAGATGTGCAAAAAGAAAAGTTGACTATGAATATTAATGACCATGAAGTCACCTTTGATGTATTAAAGACTATGAAATATTCAGCTGAGAGAAAAGATGATGATTGTTTCTGGATGGATGAAATTGATTATCTAAGTAAAGACCATTTCGAAGAAAGTTTTGAGAGTAAGTTAACATATGAGATTGAAATAGACTTTCATGATGATTCAAAAACATTATTTAAAGATGACTGTATGTATGTTCAGGAGAAGGGTGAAATGATGGACGCTACTAAAAATAGTAAACTTTTAATTCCAACTATTGAAAAATCTCATGAACTTAAGATGAATGTACCCCATACAATTTTAAAGTCTATCTATTTAGGGAATTCATCTACACAACCAGTTTTTATATCTTTAGATGCGACTTAATTACAAGAAAAACCTGAATTGAATGATGAACAAGTTAAAGTTTTTGAACTAGGACTTGGAAGAGAATTTGAGGATAAATTTCAAAAGAACTTTGAGTTAAGAAAAGAGGATAAAGATATTGGAAGACCATTGGAAGAAATTTCTAAGAAATTAGAAAAACATATTTCTTCAACTAAGATAAATCCTCCATCATTTAATAATTATAAAGGGGAAAAATTTGAAGATAACTTTAAATAGAAGAGTAATATAGAAGATATTGATTCTGAATCTAAATTATCTAAAGAGAACCTGATCCAAAATTTGGGAGATATTGAAGTATCTTATAAAGATCCATTTCTTATAAATTTTAAGGATGATATTAATATGCGGATTGAGAAAATCAATAGAAGAATATTGGATCTAGAAAGAAATATAAGAACGATGATATAAATCAAACTGAAAATGAAGAGCTGAATGAAAAATTAAAATTTAAGGATTTTATAAGAATCCCTGGATCTGAAAATGATTGGGCGATTGATCGAGGATTACTTAATTGGAATTTTGATCTAGGTGGAATTATTTGTCGGGCTAATGACGTTAAACCAAGCGCTTTATGGGAGGCAACTCATAGTTATCAGTATGCTTGAGGGTTATGATTGTTAGTGTTGTATGGTGTTTGGATTAGTGGATTAACTTGATCTTTATGTGTCATTATGGATTGATAAGTTTGATTGTTATTGGTAGATGTTTAGATTGTTAGTGGTTGGATTTGATCTTTCTGTTTCTTGAGGGAGGTGATTCCTTAACTTCTTATTATGACTAGACTTGATCTCTTGTAGTAGTTGGATTAACCAGTCTACTATGACTTGGGTCTCACCCAGACTTGAGTTTTACAAGAGAAATCATGAATTTCGAACATTGATAGGTCCATCTTAATTTGCTACTTCCTTTCTCTTACTTTGTTTTCATTTGATAGGAGTCATGAACATATTTGATGAATAACTTGTGGATGATCTTACACAGCGATTTATAACAATTAGAGGTGCTTAATTATAAGGATTAAATGATGCATGAGATTGGTGCCTAGGAGCCAATATATCAGGGGTAATCTTATCTTTGAGATTATAATCTATAAAATCATTTGAAAGTACCTAATTTACTAATGTAGTGATTCCATTAGAAATTGGAGGTAAGGTAGTGAGATTGGATGAGATAAAGGATGAATTAACCTCATTTATCTTATGTGTATTTATGTTTGTGTTACAATTTTATATAATAATTGAAGAACATTTTTATATTTCCTTGCTGATACTTGTTATGCTAGTTAAACTTTTATTTAGTGAATTTCATTCTAGCATGATTAGTTTAGATTTACTTTCTGCTACATATTGTTCTGTCCTAATGAATACATGTAAATGGTTTTGATAGACATCTATGGTAAATAGAATTTCTAAATTGTTTTTCTTTCTGCTTATATTTTCTGTACTGAATGCTATATATGATAAAAATTAAGTTTAGGGGTAGGAAGAAAAATAAAATCTTAATGTGAAAATACTTTATTTTAGTGTAATTTTATTGCAAGCATGTTTTAGGCTAGATTTACTTTCTCCTATAGTTATTCTATCCTGATTATGCATGTATATGAATTTGATAGGATGTTGTAGTAGTAAGTAGATTCAACCTTTACTTTTTCTTCCTGCAATATTTTATATAATTAATTGCAAAATATTTTAATATTTAAGTTTGGGGGGAAGAATTTTTTTTAAAATATAACTTTATTTATCCTCAGTAGCCTATATTTAATTTGACATTACTTTTAAAATGACTTGTAGTATGTGGTGTTACTTTTAAGTTACTATAATTTCAATTTTATGAATGTTAAAAAAATAATCTAGATGAAATCCTATGTGAAGAAACTGTTCTAGAGTTAAAATATTTTGTAGGAAACTTTAGGAAAAATAATTTTTCTATTTATGGTGAAAAGGAGTTGAATATTTAAAAAGCTAAAATTCTTAGAGAATTGAGCTTTTATTGAAAACCTTTTTCAAACTAATACTTACACTTATAAAAAGTTAGAGAAAGTTTTGAGTTTTAGATTTTAAAGAGAGGATAGTGAAATTCAAAAATATTAAAGGCCTATCCAGATATAGTAATCCTCACATAAAAAGAAAGTGAAAAAAAAGAGATTAAAAATGATCCCGAAAGAAAGAAAAAAAAGGTAAAAAAATAGGGATTGAAAATGATCCCGAAAGAAAAGAAAAAAAAGAGAGAAAATAAGTGAGGAGAAGCCTAATCAAAAATTGGTTTCACTTGAATCTTTTTAAATGAAAAGACTTAAAAACAATCCTAAGATTATTCTTATTTCAAAAGGTATTGGTTAAATTGGTATAGATAAGGTGCTTAAATTCTGTTTTTATACTTTCTTTGAATCTTTAGTTTGACAAGTTTCAATAACTTTTGAAGTAAATAGAAAATCAAGATTCCTAAGTTGAATATGAGATATTCTTACACTCTAGTTCTAGGTTGATTTGCTAGAATTTCTCCTATGTTATACTATAAAATTTCTGATATGAAATTATAGGAAACTCAATTGAAACCCACAACCACAAGTCAACATATTTTATTTTTAAAATTATAGTGTTACTTGAGGACAAGTAACAGCTAAGTTGGGAGATTTTGACCCGCCTAAAAAATATATGTTTTTTAATATATGATTTTATTCATTTTTTGTGATATTACACTTTAAAGGAAGGTATTTTGTATGGCTTTTAGTTTTAAGTACAAGAAATGATGATTGGAGCAAAAAGAAGCAAAAACTGTGCAATTTGGAGCAAAAACGAGCAAGAAATGAAATTTTGCCCTGACACCTTTCAATAAGTCTTTCTATGTTTAATATCTTTTACGCTTCTTGCATATTTTTGAATGCGATTACACTTTAAAGAAAGATTTTTTTATGCTTATTTTGTTGGGCTATCTGTTATGAACACAACACAACTAAAATGGGGCGAAAGGGAGCTAAAATGGAGCTAAACAGAGCGAAACGGTGGAGTTGCGCAGCAGTCTGCTTGCCTACGGCGCCCTCGAGCTCGCCAACGGTGGGATTTTTCCGAAAAGGCTAAAAAATGACAGAAAAGCTCATTGACAGCGCCCTTGAACCCGCCGACAACACCCCAGACGACTATGGACCGACTTTTGGCTGTTTTGGGCCGAAATTCAATGTATTTGGATGCTTTTTCGAAGGGGTGCTTAAGAGAACTCTTAGAAACCCATCCATACTCTTTAAATTAGTTATTTTAGGTTAGAAAAAAAGAGAGAGGAAGGTTGGAAAAGTGATAGTGAGAGAATTTGTAAGGGATTGCACTAACATTGCATGGATGAATGGGAGACTTTGTGGGAGAGATCTTCATCTTTCTTTCAAAGAGGAAAAACTAAGTATTTTTTTCATTATCTTATGATTTTGTTAACACTTACCTAGTGGATTTGCTTTAGTTAAATGAAATTTTCGTTGTGTTTTCTTCTTGCTTTGTGACGATCTCTCTTACTCTTTCTTCTTCTTTGAAAATAGTGGAATGAGAAGATTATGTCATTGTTTTCCTTTTACTTTTCTTTGATAATGAGTAGAATTCATGTGTATGATGTTGAGATGCATGCTAGAAGAATTTTTATATATAAATGTAATGTTTTTTACTTGCACTTCATTTACATTACAATTAAGGTCTGTTGTAATGTTAAAATTTGTTGTGAAAACATATGATCCGAGAGGGTTATGCTTTCTATAAATAAGTACGAACCACATTCAAATTCCATGGGTGGTGAAGTTCATGGGGATTGAGTGCAAATAAATAGAGAAATATAATTATTTAACGTAGAAGTAGAGATTTAAGAGTGACAGACTAAAATCCCCAATTTGGTCCTATTATTTGAGTACTGAAGCGGAGATGTTAACCCTGAGGCGAGAGGAACGTGGGAGCTCCGAAGTGAGAGTCGAATCCTCCCGGCCTAGCCACAGATTCAGTAAATAAGCATAGGATTAATCAATGTTATTTATGCCTAGACCAAAGGGTAAAGAATATGATTGCTCCTATTTGGCACATACAATATTTAATGCATCTCATTCCTATACATTATCCATTTCATTACATAAGAAAAGTAGTTTTTATTATCTCAAAATTCTCCAAACCAATTCATCCAAAAAGAATTATTTTTAGAATTAATATTTGCATTTAGTTATAGTTACTATCTTTACATTTAACACTTACATTTAGGAGTAGTTGCTAGATAAAATATCATTTTAATCGACATTCCAAACTAAGGAGTAATTGTAGTAGACTAGAATTTGACTAAGGACCATTTATCTCGCTTCCTTGTGGGATCGATAACCAGGACTCCATTAAAGCTCTGTATTACTTGAGAGATACATATACTTGTTTTGATATAAGTGACTTTATTATTAATCAATTACACTCATTTTTATCACCTCATGAATCATATTATCCATTCTTTGTGATAATACACTACACTATCACAAGCATGTTCTTCTACACGATGCATGTGCTGGCTTGCTTGCATGGTGCATTACATATTGTATATGTTTGTCTCTTACCTACGTGTTTTTTCACTATTAGGGCAAGGTGTAAATCTCTCTTGTGGCATCCTATACCATAGGGGGCGAGTGCAACATCATTTAAGCGGTGTGCCAGTGCATCCTTGCACTATCGGAGTATTCGTCACTAGCATATGTGATCATATCCTCATGATGGATATTTGCTATATCACATTCATTCCTACCTCGATGGTACGATCAAATTATACTAGATCACTTTGCATCTGCATATGCATTCCTAGTTGTCTCGATAGCTAAGCTTGGCTCGTAAGCTAAGTTACCCACTGCGGGTCACGATGCCTTAGCGTGTATTGCCCACAAGGATCTCTCTGTGGGCAATACTAGCTATTGTATTGTGAATAACATGTGTATGTTGTGCCAAGGCTCAAAGGGGTCTAATATGTGTCACTTAGGCTTTTTTCTTCTTAGGGCCTACTTTAAAAATATAAAAAATTATATTCTTATTAAGTATGCATCAAATTTCTAATATTTGTTTTAAAACTATTTGCATCTTTAGATTATACCAAACAAAAGGGCAAATATTTCAAGCTTTTATTCATACCAAACTTGCATCTAGTGACACCTCTTAGAATTATCATATCCTTATGATGAATTCGGGGATGACAAACCCATCAAAACATACGTAAGCCTTTTACTCACACCTTGCGCACATTTAGATGTTGTAACTAGGATACTATGCATTAGATGGTGTGCTAGGCCATGAGTTGGGTGCTTGACTAATCTTTTTGATATCCTGGCTACTGTTCTCTGTTGGTTTATGCCCTAGCCAAGCATCTTTTTGTGTGCTCCCTTTTGTGTATTTATTGGGTTATTAGGCATGCTCACTAGTATATTAGGGGTGGTCTTCTTGCAGGAAGCCATGTCCAACTGGGTGGAGCATTAATAAGTTAAACTAACATATTTTATACAGGTCCTTGCATAGCTCTCCTCCCATCGGACATGGTTCACCACGTTGCATGTTGATAGATTTTATGCCAATTTAATTTTCATGCAGGTCGAGCCTTTTTTTACACTTTGCTATGCATTTATTTAAAGTCCCCTAGGCTCGAGACTGCATTAGAAATAATGTACGGGCATGGGTTCCAAGATACCTGATGGGCAGAACCACATGACAAGGACCAGGAGCTGCAGGCTCGAGTCCCGTATCTTAATTCAAAATATCTTTGATGTATAGAACTGGGAAAAGCATGTATATGTAGTGTCTGAATATTTTTTTCAATTTTTTGGGATATGTTGTCGACCTAGCGGCACCCACCTCTTCTTTTTTTAATCCTTGGCTTATTCTTATTATTGTGCTACGTGCCTTGCCAGTTACTATTTTTTGCTTATAGCTTGTCTGAGAATCATGTGAAGATGTAATTTAAGCTCTCTAAGGACCTAAAATTATAAAATTTCTACATATCCTAAGAAAAGATTAATACTAATCAACATTTAAGATTAAAACCTTACAAGATTTTTAAAGCCTACTTTTACTTTCCAGCATGACCTTCAGATTGTATTTAAAATGAGTTGCATTGAATGGCTATCACCTAGGTCATACTAATAGAGTCTCCAAATTAGGCCTTGTATGGATAACTGTATCAAATTTCATGTCTCAAGGAGGACTCCCAGCTCTTCTTTAACCTGATTGCCCAAACATAAGATTTATGCTTATATGATTGTCTAGCATGCTTAGGGTGTTAGAGGCTTCCTCAAATCATACAGGGAAGAAGTCCTTTGTGAGAGTTTCTTAGCTTTGTAGTCGTACCTCTCTTCTTTTTTCACTCTGGCTGCTTTCTCATTACTTTGGCAGGTATAAGTCATACCTCTTCTTTCTACCTACAGATGATCATAGTATTTAGAGTTTCCTTCTCTTGACCTTAGGGCTATCGAGGTTCTTTGGACAATGAAATTCACAGATTGTTGGCAAAGTGGCCTCTAATAAGTCGACTACCTTCACTACTAGGTATACCTAGGGTCCTAATAGCTTGGGATGATAGATCTGTGTTATTTTGACCCGGCTATCTCTACCAGATTAAGATTACTCTACCCTTCCTTTGCTTACCCCTTTGAGCCTGGTCACTCCAATGACACTTCATTGATGTCTTCTGGTAGACCCCGATTGCAGACAAGCCATCACCCATTTGGGATACAGTGATTCACCCTCTACATTCATGGATCGATTAGGCTTGAAACATAGTGTGGACTCTACGAGGTGTTCTAGTTATTTCATAGGCTTTATTGTTGATGTGCCACCATCAGTACGGTATCGTGAGAGAATCATTCTCTACTCGTATGACTCGGCGTGAGCTTTGCAAGTGTCGATATGCTTCTATGAGATAACCATCCTTTGCGACAATCTTTACTAGTTTTAACTTAAATATAAGCAAAATTTCTTTAATCGAGAGTATTCTTGAGCATCCCCCAAGTTGTATTTAACCAAACGAGAAAAATCCATTTGGGAGTGCTCTTGAACCAAGGAAAAACACTTATTTGGCCTTTAGTTACTTGAGTAGCTTATTTAAGTATTCTTTCATAGATATTCAGATCAAGGTGCCTCGTTCCGATCTTCTTTGCATGTACACTCTTGACTTATCGCATGAGGTTTACCTCACATAAGCTCTCCAAGATCTTTAAAATTTGACTGCCTAGGCTTTGCCTTATTTCCCTCCTTCTGATTTCTCTTCTTCCTATAATTATTCCAACGTGTCAAGTAAAAAACAAAGGAAGCATAGGATGATGATTGACAGGTCTGGTGACTATAAGTTAAAAAAAAACTGAAACAACCGCCACATAATAAAAGAAAAGAAAATGGGAATGTCGGCATATTTTCAGGTTGGTGTGTTGTATTTTTGAAAAGAGGGGTCGCCTACAGAAATTGTCGGCGAATTTTTTAATTTAATTTAAATAAATAATTTGAAAAAGTAGTATTTGGTTTTGAAAATAATTTTTTAAATTTGAAGATTTTAAGATATGAAATCAAACTGATCTCACATCCCGAATAGTTTATATAAACGAGCAATCGCACCGCAAACCGTGTATCTATCCCGAAGAATAGACACACTGTTTGGTGGTGGGGCTCGATTAAATAAACTAGAAGATTTGTGACATCCGTTTGGTCTGCGAACCAATTTTATAAGCCGACAAATTCCCCTGCTTAATGAAAAGAAATTAAGCATGGTTTATATTACCTGGGTTCTTAAAATTCCCTATAAGGGCAAGCCCCTATAGTTAATTACATCTTAAGTGACGAGAATCACCTAAGAAAACTTTCAATAATAATCAGTAGTTCTGCTCTCAAGAATTTCAAAGTTTAAGTTTCCAAGGGATTGAATTTTAGAATTTCAATAAGGAATGGATCAAGTTTGGAACATTTTGTTTTGGGAATTCAAAGGAAGAAAGGTAGGAGAAATTACAGATTCGAAGCGAACTTCGGTAATTTCCCGACTATCCTATTGTTTGGCTTGAATTTATGAAAGTCCTAATATTTATTTAATGTTTTGATCTTGCCAATTTTAATAAATTAGGACTTATATTCGTATGATGTGATCACACAAATAGCCTCAAAGATGTGAGGGTTTATGTCGTATCGGACGACTACCTCGGAATCCTAAGACTGGTTAGGGCTTAATTTGCAATGCAAATGCCTAACAAAAAGATTGAGGATTTATGTTGCACTAGGCAAACTACCTCGAAATCCTATGGCTTGGTTATTTAATTCTAAGAAAGTTTTCGTTGAAGTAGACTCAGGTTTTGCTGATGACGATGGCCGTGCTGCCCACCATGCTCCGAGCACCTTGTTGTTGCAGAAGTTTAGTCTTAGAAGATTGTAATCAAAAGAGAATAGAAGGGTTTGGTTTTAAAAATCTTAATTTTCAAGTGTTTTTTATGTTTTAATTAAAACAAATCTTAAAATTGATTATAACAACACTGGTTAAGATCCCACGGTTCCGTCCTTCCGGCATCATTATTTTTGTCGGATTCACTTAGTCCAGATGAATTTGCTAAACTCAATTAAATGAGTTCCACACTTTCATTTAGACTGTGGGAAATCCCGTTAGCAACACGTAGGTTACATCATCCGAGGTATTCCCGATCATCCAACAAGACGTTTTAATTTAGTTGTAGTTGTAGTTTTGTTGTTTTGTTTGTGATTAAATTTTGAGTTGTTTTATATTTTGAAATGTTGTGGCGGTGAATTTTATCTTGCAACGACTTTTAATTTAGTTTTGGTTTTGGTTTTAGGGGCTATCCTAAAGGTGTGGGTTTTCATGCAACAGTTGTTTATCATGCAAGAAAAGTAAGTGCATTTGCAATAAGGTAAATTACAAGAAGGTAAATTGCAATAAAATAAAAGCGTACCTGGAGGGTCTTCCCGTCATCCCGTGCCGCACTTAAACACAATTTAGAATATTTAAGCATTTAAAGAAAGTTCCTAGGTAAAGGCTAAGGGAAGGGTTATGGTTTTCTACCAAGTTCCTAATCCTATAGCTAGTCATCTCCTATGACGTCTAGGTTCTTGTGTTTTGGTTTGAGGACGATTTTCTTCATCAAAGAACAATTAAGTTCAATTGTTCTTATAAACATCCTATCGTATTGAGGAAGTGCTTGAGACGAATCTTAAACATCTTTTCAATACTTCTAGGATTATTTTAAGTTCAAGAGAATTTAATTATACAATGAATCAATCATCCAGGAGTTCAAGTTTTGTTATCTTGCTCAGTGAACTAGGACATTTGAATATCCTATGAGTGAAGTAACACTTCACTTAACACTCTGTTAGGAGTTATGACAACAAGAGCTTTTGAGGGCAAATCGATGTTCAAGTGCTTTGTGATTCGACTTAATTTTAATTAATGGGTTTAAGTTTGGAATAGTGTTCAAGTTGTTTTAGATTTATTTTTGAATTCTTTATGTCTTAAGTGATGTTATATTTAATTCAATTTAATTTAATTAATTTTAATTTAATTTAATTTAGTTTAGTTTTAGTTTTAATTTAATTTTATTTATTTAATTTAATTTTAATTTTATTTTAACTTAATTTTATTTTTTTATTTTATTTTATTTAATTTAATATGTTTTAATTTAATTTAATTTAATGTGATTTAATTTAATTTAATTTAAATTTTAATTTAATTTAATTTAATTTAATTTTTATTTTAATTTTAATTTTAATTTTAATTTGGTTTTATTTTTTATTTTAATTTAATTTAAATTTTAATTTAATTTTTTTTTTAATTTTAATTTAATATTTTATTTTTTATGCTTTAAGGATGATTTAATTTTAATTTTTAAATTATTAATTTAATTGAAATTTTAAAAGGATTTAATTTAAATGTTTTAATTTTAATTTAATTTAATAATTAAGTCTTTTAACATTTTAAATTTTGAATTTGGATTATCATTTTAATTAGGAATTAAATATTATTGAGGTAATTAATTTAGGGATTCTTAGATTAAAGAATAAATTTATTCCTAATAATATCCCTATTTTAATAATTCCAATTTTTTTATTATTCTTCCAAGTTTGAACAATTATTTAATTAAGGTTTATTTTAATTACTTTCAAATTATTTGGTAGGTTTCTACCCTTTAATTACCTAAGTTTCAAACATCCAAAATCAACTTAGTATCAAATATTTTACCCACCCTTTTAGTTAAACCTAAAATTTTTTTAATTATAGGTTAAAATTTTAATTACTATTTTGCCCTTTAAACTTACTAATTTCATAACTCACTAAATTGAGCTTAAATGAATTTGAAATTTTTATGTGACTTCGCTCATATATCAATCAAAACATTAGAGGAGAAAATGTGATTTTTCTGTATTTAATTTATTTATATAATTATTTTTGGTGGAAAATAAGAATTTTCAAGGAAAATTTAATAACATGACCAAGGGAAAGTTTCTATCCTTAAGAAAATTATGGGACATTCCTAATGACTAGTGGACCACTTGGACCAATTTTGGTGATTTTTTGAATTATATTATTTTTATTATAATTATTTTGGTTTTTGGAGTATTAATTAATTTAAAAATAAAATAAAGGTTGAAAAATGAATTTTATATTTTTCAAAAATCTCTCTAATATCAAGGAAACCAAAGAACCAATTTTTATAATTTTCTGATTTTTCTTTGATTTATTAGAATTATTTTAATGGAAATGCTAGAAAATACATTTTTTAATTTTAAAATTACCTTAGAGCTTTAAAATTTAATATCTCATCATAGAGACTTAAGAAAATATAGAGTTTGTTCCTAGGTGATTAAAATTCAAAATGTGTCATTTTGGTGAATTTTATTATTTTGTGATTTTTATTATTTTTTAATTATTAAAAATATTAAAATAATGCAAAAAATCAACTTTTTTGGAAAATTGCAATTTTAATTTTCTTAAATTCCCCGATATCGGAGAGGCTGCAAAACTAATTTGGTGAATTTTTGAAAAGTATTTTAGAAGTTATGAATTTTTGAAGTTTAAGCTTGGCTAAATGGCTTAATCAACCCATTTGATAGGACTAACCAAGTCCAATTGACTTCAAACTTTTATGGTGGGTTCCTCTGATCCTAAAGGTCAGTGGAGAATTGATTTCAAGTCAATTTGATGTATGATTAGCTCTAATTAATTAAAGCTCCATTTTGGGTGTTTAAGCCAATTAGGGTTATTACAAGTGAGTTAACCTAAAAACCATTTTTCCTAGGGTCCTTTGGTCATAAGAAACATCACCAAATTTTCCTAGAATTTATTTCACAACATGCTAATTATTGGAATTAAAATACTCAGAATAGTGACCTAGAATTGAAAAATCAATAACTCTTCATAGGGGTGGCCTCTACTTTAGAAAATTCAGGGAATGTTCCCAAATTCAGAGGCTTCAAAAGCCCTATGGTCTCATGCCATGGTGAATTGTATACATGCATGGAGAATTAAAATAGTGCGAGAGAGTAAATAAATAATTAAAAATAAAATACTTGGTGAAATTAAATGATTTCTTTTCCACATTATTCTCCTCTGTTCACTGAGCAAGAGGGTATTTTTTATTTTATTTTTCTGATTTTCCTACACAAAGTTATGCATTTTTGAAGTTTAGGGAATTAAATAAATAAAAAATACCCTAATTTCCTACTTATCCACGCGGCGCCACACCATCCTCGGCAGCTCCGAAAGGTCACGCGTCGTCTTCTGATTCGGCGCCGCCATCCGACTCAACGCTCCAGGGCCCCGCGGATCACGTATCATTGTGCTATCCGGCTCAATCCAGACCGTCCGTTCGATACACGCTCGATCCGACGGCTCCCAGTCTTCGTCTACGACTGGTGTGCACCCGTGACCGTCAACCTTCTAACCCTTATTTCTCACTCGATTCTCAACGGATTTTCGTGTTCTTATGCTCTATGGATTCATCTTGAGGAGACGAACACGTCCATACGGTGAACATGTATTGAAATTGACTCAAATTAAATAGAGAATATCTGTAAGCTCGGGAAGAAGAGTGAGTCCATACCATTGCTCAGAGAAGTGAAGCTTCGATCTGAGAGTTGTGTCACCTTCGATTGGGTCCAAGCAAGCTCCAAATGAAGTCCCTTGGGCTGGTGAATTATCCAGGTATGATTTTGACCACAGCCGATTACAAAGCTTGGAGTCTGGAACAAATGGGTGGCCTGGAGAGGGGGCTTTCACTGGGGAACTCCTTCTCTTGACCTTGTGCAGGTGTGGGTGAGTTTAATTTGAATTTGGTGGAGAGTTGGGAGATGTCTTATTTTTGGGTGGAATTTTGGCTAAGAAATTGGGTTCTGTTGGTGGGGATTAGGGCAAATTGTCACTGGGGATCAGCTGCTCTAAGTGTGGAGAGTGGTCTGGAGCAATTTTGGCGGTGGTTTCGGTAAGGTCCGGTTCGGCACCTCTCATGGCCGAGAGGAGGTGAGGTTTAAATAGGAGAGGGTGGAGGGCCTCCTGTGGGGGTTTAAGGCTTGGGATCGACTGCTTAGGTCAAGGGAAGAACATCCATGGTGGCCATTGGGCATGGGGCGGCTCGACGAAGGAGAATTGAATTTTTCGGCTCCTCCCAAGGTCTCCGCCATGGTGTTTTCCGGCGGCCCGGTGGCTGGCCGGCCGGGCATTGGTCACCATCTTGTTCAGGTGGGTCGTGGTCGGGGTTTAGTGCAATCAATCGGCCATGGACATGTGTAAAGGAGTTTGATTTAAATGGAATGGGAGAAGGCTCATTTTGGCTTGGTTTGGGTCAACCCATGGAAATAGGCTTGGTGCACCTCCCCAAGACCTGATTTTGAGCTGAGGGAATCATTTAGGTCGGCTTAGAAGGAGTGGTGAAGTCTCCATCCATGGTGAGGTGGCTAAGCATGGTTTAGTGTGTGACATGCTTAAGGTAAAAAGGGTTTAAAAGGGTTTAAGAAAGAGATCCCCTCTCTTGCCATTAATGGTTTGGTGAGGTGGAAAGTAGATTCCATGGCTCTCATGGCTCCCATGGGGCTCATGCATGGCTTCATGGCTCACCTTTGGCTTAGGGAAAACTTTGGTCAATTTTGTGAAAAAGGTTTTAAAAATTTTGGTAATTTAGGAGTGATTTGATGGGATTTGGCATATGGCTTGATTTGGATTTATTTTATCATGGATTTAGAACTTAGGAGATGGTTTTATCAAATGGATGATGATAGAGGATTGTCATGTGGGCTTTGGGCCTTTTGAAATTATTTTTGATGGGCTTTTAGGAAGAGCTAGGGGATGGGCCTTTAGGTTTAAGAATGAATTCATGGATGGGAATTTTGTATAATTTTGGGCCAAATAATTGTTGGGTTTGGTTTAGGGATATGTCATGAGTGATTTGAAATGAGTTTGGAGTGATTTGGGTTTGAATGGGGTTGGATTTGGGCCTCTTTGGTAAATGGGCCAATGTAGGTCAAATCGGGCTAACTTGGGCCAATGTTGGGCTAGGGTTGAAATTGATGTAAAATTAATGTTGGGAAATGTTTATGAGAGTGTTTCAAAGAGATTTTGACTTTGGTTGGGTTTTGATTTTGGGGTTTGGGCTTATTTGGGTTAGGTTTGGGTTTAGGTCAAAATTGGGCCTTTTAGCTTTGGGTTGAATTTGAGTGGGGTTTGGGTCCAAATTTTGGGCAAATAATGTTAGTGTTTTGTTTGTGGGGATGTTAAGGAAGGTTTAGAAAAGGTTTGGGGTTAATTAGAGTTGAATTGGGTTAGTTTGGGCTAAGTTTGGGTCATGGGTCCAAATTGGGCTTTAAGGTCAAAAGTGAAATTGGATTCAAATTCCAATCAAATTGGACTTGGATTTGGTCTAGCTTGGTGTTGGGGATGTTGAATTGAAGTTTAGAATTGGATTGGACCAGAATTTGGGTCAATTGGGTAGGTTTGGTTTGACATTGGGTTCATTTTGGGTTAAAATGGGTCAAATTGGGGATTTTGACAAAAGTGAGGTAAATTGACAAAATTGGCCTATGGTGTAGTTGAAGAAAATGAAATTGGAAATATTTGGGATTTTCTGGAATTTTCTGGGAATTTTCTGAATTTTTGGATTTTTTGGCTAAGAGGGGCTTTTTGGGTATTTGGAGGGTATTGGAGGGTATTTTTGGAATTTTTAGTATTTTTGGCTATGAATGATCAATTTGAGTGATGTGGGAATTTTTGGGATTGGTTTTGGGTAATTTTGGGTATTTGGAGATTTTTTAAAAAATTTGGGTAATTTCAAGGGTTTTGGGTAGGCTAGGCGGGTGTAGGGTCCGGGGGTCAAAAATTGAAAATTTAGAAAATTGAAGATTGGGTAAATGTAAGTGGAATGAAATCATTTTGTTTGAGCCATGAAGCCATATCAAGCCCAGATGAGCCATGAAGGGACTCATTTGAGGCATCCACTATGTTGTTCCTAACCCTCTTAGCCAAGGGCTTTAGGGGTTAAGGACCATCCATATGAATTACCTGCATGAGTCAGGAGGTCAAGTTGGGTGTGGGTGTGGTTTTAGGAGGTGTGTGAAAGTGTAGTGTATAGGTGTAGTGTGTGTAAGTCAGCCCTTCACTGCACCAGAGCCACCTGTAGGGCGTCCAAGGCCAAAGAGTCCTATAGGAACTCATCCTTTAAACTTCCACATTTGATTTCAACCCTCTAGGTGATTAGGGGTTTACAATCAAGTTTGTGGAGTTTGCAGGGAGTTAAGAAGTGGTTTGAATTTCTAAGTGGAGGGTTCCACTTCTAGTCCTCTAAGATAGTCAAAGGAAAAGCCTAAGGCTAGATCCTAAGTACTAAAGAGAGAAGAGAAGACCTTATCAAAAATGAGGTCAACAGGGAAAACTGAGCATCAACCCCTCATTCAGACTGGCATAGACATATTAAAGTTTTGTTGCTAGCTTGACATGATGGATATCTTTTAATTAATGCTTCAGTAATTTGATGATCATCCTTTAGCTCAATCGTCTTATTGGAGTTCGTCCTCGCTTATTGATATTCATCCCAACCACGTCATTTCATTGAGGTTCATCCTTGTTCTTGATGTTCATTCTTGTATTGAGGTTTATTCTCAATCTGTCACCTTATTGAGATTTTTCTACGGTCCATCACATTATTGGGGTTCATCCATTCTTTGCATTTGAACAAGCCCCATCTTAGACACACCGAGTATCCTAGCCAGTCAATGAGGACAATACTAATTCTAGACTCAAGAGAAAAAAAAATTACGTCTATTGTGATACCTGCTGAAAAATGTTAGCATAAAAACCTTAATAAATATATACATCACACATATGTCATTTGGACTTGGCACCACAATGTGGTGTCAGGCCCCCTATAAAAAATCATGTCAACAGGGCAAAGATTTTCCTAGCATGTTTTTGTCTATTTAAGTGTTAATCAGCCTAAATGTCCATCTACAATGGCAAAAGACAAAACATCATCTACATCCAATTCAACCATGCAATCAGTGCTTATAAATAAAAGAAGGAAATAAATACGCAAATATGACCAGCTTAACCAAGATCTAGGTTTGTGACATCTAATAGTATGGTACACGAGATAGTCATTTTGGACTTTGCATTAAAGTTTTAGTTCATGTTGAAATTTAACTTATTACCATTAGGTGGTTACAGTTGACTTTGCATTAAAGTTTTAGTTCATGTTGAAATTTTAACTTATTACCATTAGGTGGTTACAGTTCAAATGACTTACATATTGTGCAATGATATTCAATTTTAATATTTTAGTTAAATTTAATTATTAACTAATGCTATAAAGAGCGTTGTGAAGGGTGGGACCCACCTAATCGGGGGTCTCACTATTCATAACTCTCTAATCCTATCAAGGAAGAATACCTTATCTTGCGATAATAAAATGCACTTCTTGAATAACTACGAGTGGCTTCGGTATGTGTTCTTCATTTAAGATTTTTTAATCCATCTTTTTATTGATTCTTCTAATTTTACTTAGCTTAGATTCAAGTTAGTAAAACATCAACTTAAAATCTAAAGAAATTTTATGGAACTCTAAGTGAAGGGTAGGTAAATCGAATTCCTACAAAAATATATTTGAGAAAATTTTAAGACCAATTTTAAGATATTCTGATAATTGGGGGAATTATGCTAATATTTTCAAGTTGATATTAGTTAAGATTTAATTTTCACTTGAGGTTAAGCCATCCAAAGTGAATCTTTAATCTTCATCTTATCTTCTAATATCACATAGAGTTTAGAAGATTAATTATAGAAAATTGATGACCACTTTGATTACCTTTCTTTTTCCTCTTTTTAATTATCTAATGCATTACCATCGGGCAAGAGCAGAAAGAAAGTATTCAAGCCAAGCATGGGTAGAAAGCTTTGATGCATTGGAAGTTCTTTTCACTACTGCAAGTTCTCTTACATCTAGTAAGCCAACGGGGGTGCCAAGTGTATTAGAATTTTTTCAACCAGTCTATTTCTAGTCTGAAACCAATCTAGTGCTTCCACGCTACTTTATTCCCTTATCATTTCATAGTCTTTCTCTTACTCAAAATTAAAATTTGTCTAAAAAAATAAAAAATTATTAGTTGGTTGAGAATATTATTATGAGCTTACTATACAAATTTCAAAAATATTTACATTATAATTATTAAGTTATGTTTTATTGAAGATTTAATTCAATTTTTTAGGTGTTCAAAATTCAGAAATTATTTTAATTAATAATTTTTTTTATTTTTATAATTTTTTTCACCTTATTTAATAGGTCTATGGATGATTTTTCATTAAATTTTGTAAACTAATTTAATTTCCATAAATTTTAGAAGTTCAAGTATTTTCTAAAAAATAGTTATTAATTAATATTTAGCATTTACAGAAAATATTTTTTTATTAATAAAACAATTTATTTTACATTTTAATAATTTTCTCCACTATCAAATTAGTTTATGGTCAAATTTTATTATTTTTGGTTGAGTAAATTAATTGCTATGGATTTTAGAAGTGTAGGTAACTTAGAAGTGTTTTTAATTAGAAATAATATCTAGTATTTAATATTTGCTTAATTACTAATTGAATCTTAAATGGATACTTATGCTTTAATTTTACTTTATGTTTTGAAGACTTTAATGATCAGGAATATCTTAGAATAGAATGTTTATCCAAAATAGTTGAGTTTATCTTTTAGGTTAATTGATAAATGAATTAATTATCTTGAATCAATTAGCTTAATCCCTTAATCACCTTAATCTAATAAAATTAACCTAAGATTCTCAGTCTAAGCTTTGGGAAATTTAATTAGAGTTGTGATGAACTTGTTCTTGGGTTTAAATTATTTAATTATTCCTTAAGTAATTAACACTAATGAATTAATTACTTTAACTAAGATATTGTAACAAATTTGGGGAAAACCCCCAATGGACTTCAAAAAAATCTAGAAAAACCCTTGAAAACCTCTTTAAACCTAGGAAGCTTTCCATAAAAAATTTTAGGCCCAAACCAAATCTAATTATATATATTTTCAATTTTATTGTGTTTGGTATTTATTAAATTAAGCCTAAATTACAACATATAAATTAAAGCTTTTAATTCTTAATGAAAGTGCTCATCAAGACAAACATTTTTTTATTTTTATTGATTTTTTAATGATGTTTTTGAAATTTGGGACTATTTAATGTATATAGTTAAATAATTTTTTACTTTTTTGTTTTTTTTTTGCTCGCCACGTCAGCAGCATGGGGGCTACGGTTTTAAATAGAATTTTTTTGGATCCATCATAGGCGTCAATTTCAATTAAAGGAAATGATCTTATACGATTCATCTTCTTCCTTTTGACGATAAAAAGAGTTTCTCCCTCATGTTGGCAGCAAAACGAACCCTATGGTAGCCGGAACTCAACCGGAAGAGACGGGTAGTCGGAGGAGAGGAGAGCAGAATTCTAGTGTGTGAAAGAGGGTCCTTGTCCTATGTAAATAGCCCTTTAAAGTTCATGGCCGAAAATGGAAACAGGGGATAAAAAAATGGTATACCTCACTCGTGGATACGAATACCCAAACAAGTGGTGTCGGAACCTTTGGGTGAAGCTTGTGAGCACTTATCCTTTAGATAGCGGAGGTCGAGGAGTCTTCATGGTTGTCATAGACCAAGCTTGTAAAAATCCTCGCCCGAGTTGGTATTTTTGAACTCTCCGGAGGATGGACAGAGGAAGAAATGCAAGTGGAGAGTTTCCTCAGGATCAAGAAACCTCTAGGGAAGGAGCTGTTATTGCGTGCGGACCTCAGGCACAATGAGATTTTTTTTTTTGGAAAAAAAAAAAAAAAGAAGTTAAATTAAAGCCCCACTGACGTACACTTTTACGTAGGGAGAGTTTTTATTGGTTCACTGTACGCAAATTTGCATAAGATACCTAATAATTTTTCCTAGAGAAGAAGCAAATGTTATCCTTCACACTCATTTCAATTTTAGATTTTCTTCTAATTGAATTTTTGGCCACCAAGGGGTAAAGTCAAAAATACAAAATTGGCCCTTTCGAAGGAGGCCAATTAGATGGTTTTGGTGCGGAGAAGCAATAGTGGGAAAGTGGAGATGGTGGCCAAGGGGAGGTGGATTTCTGATTTTCTTATAGTCCAAGCTCCACTTTTTCTTTTCGGCTGAGCTCAGGACTTAGAGAGAACAATGGAAGAGTGAGGCAGCTCAAGCGATTATTAATCTCATAAGGGAGAGCCTACAAAGCTAGGCAAGGGGGCGTGTTAAGACGCTTTGGGAAATTGGTTTAAGAAGAAAAGTGAGAGCTAACTTGACCAACTTGCTCATCCAATGAGTAGTCATTATTGCGTAGAGGAAGAATCCCTAAGGGTTAATTTGGCTTGGACTTAGCTTACTTTGATTGAATGGGCTTGGTTTTGGCTCCAATTGATATCTAGTTTTATCCAATCTTTGCCTTCATTTTAAGCTTAGTTCAATCCAGATTTTATGTCTTTTTTAATTTTCTAATGATAATTTTGATCCAAACCTTTAATACGGTAATTTTAATATAATCACTTATTAGAACTTATTTTGCGTTCAATTATTAACTAACTTGTCGAAGCTGATTTATTTCTAGTTTTTTTTTCTTTTTTTTTTTTTCGGATTAAATTGAAATTTTTTTAGTCTACACCTTATATTTTTATTTTTATCAGTCTTATCTTTCATTTTTATTTACTATTATCTAAATCAGCTATCTTATTATTATTATCTATATATTTTATGTATTTTAGAGCTTTATTTACTATTATCTAACTCTTCATATTATCTCACTTGTATTTTCTATTTATTTTATTTATATATTTATTTGCTTATGATTAGCGTATCATTCAAATATATTACAATTATAGTTTGTATAGAATTAACTTTTATTAAACGGGGCTTAGTTAATTTTCTCCAAAACAACCATAATTTATATTTTTATTTCTAGTTTTAGAGTTTTACTTGGTTTATTAACTAATTTTAATCAATTATTTTGTAATAATATGTCAATAAAGTTGTTTCTTTTAAATATGTTGGTCCTCACCACACTACTGAGTTGTTACTTTGCTTTATTTTAAGTTTGATCAGGTTTAGATTTATTTTAATTCTCTTTTGGTTTGTATTTAATTTTAATTTTGATGTTTATATTAAGTTATGATTTAATATTTAAGTTTAAGTTGAATTTGTTTAATTTTAGATGTTTATTTTAAGTTGGTTTGTTTTGTTTAATTTAGTTCTTGATTCGCTTTTAATTAGATTGTGATTTAGTTTATGTGTGAGTTTAATTTTTATTTAGTTTTTGTTGTTGCTTTGGGTTAAGATTTTTATTTTTATGTTAGATTTAAATTTGTGTTTTAATTTATAATATCTTAGTTTATATTGCGAAAGTTTAAATTCATTTCCTTCAATTATTAATATCTTAGTTATTATTATTATTATTATTATTATTATTATTATTATTATTATTATTATTTCCAACTTATTGTCGCCTTGATGTACCCCCAAACAAAATTTGATTTAAGCACAACAAGCTCATCTGAACAGTTTCAATGATCAGGACACTCGAGTAATTCATTTCATGAAACGATGTTCTGATGAAAACTTTTTCCATGAAAGAGAATTTTATGCATGAAATCTTGAAGTAGTGAATCAATGTAAAACATATTTGAAAACATTATCAAACTCAGAGCATGCTCTTGCAAGCATAATGAAATATCCGATGTAGCTTGTCAAATTGAATTTCGAGTACTACACTGAGCTGGAGTGATCACGACACACTTGGGTCTATTTTTTTGTTAAATTTAATTTGTTTCAATTTTAAATTTTAATTTGAGTTAGTTTAGTTAGATTTTTATATTTAAATTATATTATTTTTTATTTTATTAAATTAAGTCAAGCCAAAATCCATCCAGGATAACCCAAGTCCTAAGCCAAGCTAAGGTAAACCACCTATGGATTTACAAAAGAACCTAGGCTGAGATGGAAAAATTGGTGTGGAAAAGTGTTGACAAAAAAATGAGGTCAACAAATGAACCTCTAATATGTGTCACGAAGCATACAAGGTACGACACATATATTGGTGTTAACTGAGATGATCAATTGAATCTAAAAAAGAGTTTTACTATTCAAAAATTCAAATATAGATTTAGGCTTAGAGATTTGATGCTAAATTTTGGTTGGATTGAATAAGGGGTTTGAAACTTGTGAGTTTTGAAAGCCCTTATGATAGGGATTTTAGGCAATCTTCGCCTGAGCGTTTTTATTTGAGATGATCAGGAAAGGATATTGTGAAAGGCTCACTCCTCTCATAAGGGAAATTTGACTGGACTAAAAAAGAATGCTCAGTAACTTACATCAGTCTTAGGAGGTATACGAGGAGTCTAGATTAAGAAGAAAGCATTGGGACTCACATCCAACCTGAAAATTGATTAAGGTGATAATATTAGGAAGGAAAACACTGAGACTCACATCCGACCTAAGAGTTGATTGAGATGAGAAACTTGAATACATTAGGAAGGAATGCTATGGGAATCACATCCAACTTATGAGGTAGACAGTATGACTAGATCAGGAAAGAAAGCAATAGGAGTCACATCCAGTCTGAGAGTTAGTCGGGGTGATCAGAGCATTAAAGAAAGCAAAGGACTCATATCTAACCTAAGAGTTGATCAAAGAAAGAACTTGAATACACTAGAAAGGAATGCTCTGAGACTCACATCCAATCTAGGAGGTATACATGATGACTAGATCAGGAAGGAAAGCACCGAGACTCTCATTTAGCCCGAGAGCCGCTCGACGTGATCAGATTAAGAAAGAAAGCACATGAGCTCACACAATCCTATGGGCTGATCAAAGAGAGAACCTGAATATAATCGAAAGGATAGCTCTAGGACTCACATTTAATCTTGGAGGTAGACTTGATGACTAGATCAGAAAATAAAGCATTAGGACTCACATCTAGCCTGAGAGCTAGTCAAAGTGGTCAGATCAGGAAAGAAAACGCTGGGACTCACATCTAACTTAAGAGCTAATCAAAGTGATTAGATTAGGAAGGAAAGCACTGAGACTCACATCTAACCTAAAACCTATTCGAGGAGAGAAACCTGACTGCACTAAAAAGGATTGCTCAGGGGATCACATCTAACCTAGAAGGTAGACTAATGACTACATCATGAAGAAAAACACTGGAACTCACATCCACCCTAA
Source organism: Papilionanthe hookeriana x Papilionanthe teres (assembly GCA_022702705.1). Taxonomy (NCBI): domain Eukaryota; kingdom Viridiplantae; phylum Streptophyta; class Magnoliopsida; order Asparagales; family Orchidaceae; genus Papilionanthe; species Papilionanthe hookeriana x Papilionanthe teres. The sequence continues at coordinate 42,400,639 of CM040424.1, read as the reverse complement.
GAACTAATGGATAAAATTAAGAGAAAAAGCCCTCAGACTCATCTAACCTGAGAGCTGATCAAAGTGATCATATTATGAAGGAAAGCACTGAGACTCACATTAAACCTAAGAGCTTATTAAGGAGAGAAACCGTACTACTCTAGAAAGGAAAGCTTTGGGACTCATAACCAACCTAGGAGGTAGATAGGATGACTTAGTCATGAAGGAAAGCACTGGGACTCACATCCAGTTTGATAACTATTCAGAGTGATCAGATCAAGATAGAAAATATGGAGACTCACATCTAACACGAGAGCAGATCAAAGTGATCAGATTAAAAATGAAATTGAAACTAGCATCCAAACTAAGGGCTAATCGAGAAGAGAAAACTGTGTAAACTATAAAGCAAAGCTCTGTGACTCACATCCAACCTATGAGGTAGACATGATAAATAGATCAGGAAGGAATACATTAGGATTCACATCCAGCCTGAGAGCTTGTTGGGATGATTAAATGAGGAAAGAAAGCATTGGGACTCACATCTAACTTAAGAGTTGATCAAAATTATCAAATTCGAAAGGAAAGCCCTGAGACTCACATCCAATTCAAGAGCTTATCGAGAAGAGAAACCTGATTGGAGAAAGATGTGTGATTATGAAGCTTCTGTTATATGACACATTAGGTGTCGTGTGACCCTCAATCCGCAGCAATGCACCAAAAACTTGGTTTGCAAGAGCCAAACAATGCAGTAATTTATGCTATAAAAAATTTGTTATAGCCAATACTTTGACTTAAATAATAATAGCGACTAGTTTATATAAATATAATTTTATGGAAAATATTTTATACACTAGGGGTACTACGCAAGTATACGTATCATTTCAAGTAATATAGGGCTTTAAATAAAGACCCCAATATCGACCCCACGAGGAGGATTATAGATTTTTTTTTAAATATTTTGATTTTATTTTTATGTATTTCTTTTAAAGATAAAAAGTTGATATTTAATTTACTAGATGCAGAAATAAAGCAGTAATAAAGTAATGATTGATGCAAATAAAAATAAGCAAACAACTTTCTTCCTTTCAATTAATCCAAGACTTTTTAGATAATGTAATATTCGTGGAGAATATAAATTTATGGTATTGTATCAAATAGAGGCATTCCCATTTTTTACCTTCACTCGATAGTATAAAAAATATTGGCTAATCTATAGATGAGGTCTGGATGTATTGTTAGTAGAATGGGTTAATCTAGGCTCACACTACTAGATGTCCAAGGGTGGCTATGGTCGACCCTACTAGTGACCCTTTCCTTCTCTATAAACCAAATTACAAGAATTTAGCCAGTCACTCTAAAAACTTATCAATTATATGCCCATTAAATAATATCTTCCTATTTATTTACACTTCACCTTGAATAACCCGCGCAAGGCCTTCGACTACCCAAGGATTCATATGATATCTACAAGTTAAGAATTCATCTCCTTCTAGGTCTCAAAACTCTTCAACAAATTTTAACAATTTAAATGACCAATTTAAATAGTAAATTAAGATCCGGTAATAATATCATCACAATGTTAAAATATATATATATATATAGTTTTTAATTCTCCAAATAATTTTATATTATCTTATTTATCTTTTCATAATTGAAAGGAGAAGTAAAGTAACTACTCAGAACACATTGAATTTAAACAACAAAACATATAAATAAAACTTTGAATCAAAATACAAATACTTATCTCAAGTGTTTCTCCATATGAACCTCTGAATCCTTTTGACTCCAAAGTAAATAGACTTCAAAAGCATCGACTCTTCAAATACTTTCAATACAAACTCTAAATAAACTCACTAATTAATAAAAGAAACTATAAATATGGCCCTTAAAATATTTCTCAAATTTCTCTCTCTAAATGGAACTATGGGGCTAGGGGACTAGGTTAGGCATTGGCGATTTTGTGGGCCCTTTTCTCTGAAGGAGTAGCCTCCTATTTATAGGCCTCAAGGTTTGCCTTAAGGCACCTCTTCAAAATGTGTCCATGTTCAATGAATCTTTTAGAAGGTGTGTCTGGCGCCTAGGCACCGGAATCTGGCGCCTAGGCTCCGGACTCTGCGTCCAGTTCTTCGCACCTCTTCGCGATCCTAACCTTTTCCAAGCTTCCAAATACAATGTATCACATGTCCTATAATTCAGGAATAACTGTCAATCTTCTAGATGGTCCAATAACCGCTAACACCGTCAAAATAACCGTCCAAAAGTCGTCAAAAATCTTACAGAATTCTGTATCGAACTGGCGCGTAGGCGCCAGGCCAATTATTTTGACAATTTTGCATTTTGGCTCCATTTTTGCTCCATTTTTGCTCCTTTTTCATCCTTTTTTCCTTCTTGAACATTTTTGCATCACCTACATCCAAAAACACAAAAATACCTTTCATTAAAGCATAATATCTTTAAAAATTTGATAAAAATTAAGGCATAAAAATAGGTATTTTTTTCATGGATCAAAATCCCTTAAAGTTAAACATTACTTGTCCTCAAGTAACCCTTTTTACTATATAAAATGTATAACAATTGGAATAAAATGTAAATATTTAAGATTTCTTATAATTTTTGATTTTATAAAGGTTTTAGTAAATCATTAACCAAATTTAACTAACTAAGTTTAATTTTAAGAATTTAAAGAATATTTAATTACCAAATCATAAGATTTCAAAAATTTTTCATTCACTTCAAAAATAATTGTAGTTTATTATATTAAGATCACATAAATTATTTACAAGAAAAAGATCTTCATGAAAATCTTTTCTAATAAAGATACATGTATAAAAATTAAGTAAAATATGTAATCAGTTTTTTTCTTATAAGCTAATTCAAGTTAAGCCAATTTTTGATTAGGCATCTCCTCAAGCTTCTCCTCTCTCTTTTTTTTTTTTTACAGAGATGATTACTATATCTGGATAGCCTGTTAATGGTTTTGAACTTCGCTATCCTTAACTTATGTTTTTAAACTTATACATTTTCACTTAATTACTATAACATGAATAGATTTCAAAAATAATTTCAATCTTTTCTTTTTCAAGTTATAATTTTTGATTTCTTAATACTTCTAAAATTCAATTATTTCTACTATGAATAGAAAAATTTATTAATCTTACTCTTCTTCAAGTTCAATAATTCTATTCTTAAAATCAATCAAAGTTATTAAAATTTTGGTTAAGTCTACTAAATTATTTATAATTTCAAAAATATAAATGATCTTAAATAGATTCTTCATTCCTTATGTTATGTTAATATTTTTTTTTATAGAAAATATTAGTTCATTAAGGACAAATAAAATTTAAATTTACATGTAGTTTCCCTTCCCCCAAACTTAAGTTTGGGAATATCATGAAAAAATTTAAATTATGAGAGAAAGAAAGGTATAATTTAAAAAGGAATTTTTATAAGTATGTAAAAACAGTCTAAAAAGAAAAATTTACTTCTACACATGTTTTTTATGAATATTACTGAAATAACGAAGCATATATAAAAGTAAGCAGGATCATTAGTTTTTTTATATCAGTAGCTACATTAAATGACTATACCACTAATAGTAACAGAAACAAAACAACATTACTAACTATTTAAGAATACTAACTAGTAGGCTGAAACAGAAATAATCATTAATTCATCTAAATTTCAGTCTTCAACATAATACACTAAATATTTAAAACAGTCTCAAAATCAAACAATCCACACAGTTTCATAAACAAATCTACACTAACAAAGAACAAACAACAAACAACAAACAACACTAGCAAACAAGAAATAAACTAACAACAGAATCAACACATCTCAGAGGTAAATCAAGCTACTAATCATTATCTGTAGCCTCGTCATCGTCATCACCGAAAGAAAACTCCACATCCTTTGGATCAACATACGGTGAAAATCTAGGACAGGTAAGAAACTGAACATCATGCTCACCCTTCAAGAATCTCACTAAAGACTTTGAATACTCAGCATCATACTCACTTTTCCTTCGGGTAAACTCAGATAAATGATCAATCCTTTTGTCTATTGTATCTACTCTGCAGTGAGTTAGAAATAACTCATTATGCTGCTCTAGAAATTGATCATGCATCGATTCCCAGAAACTAGATGGTGGCTCAGCAATAGAAGTAGAAGGTCTAGAAGTAGAAGCTCTACCTGGAGTTGGTACAGAAGTAGGACCAGTAGATCTCTTCCCTCGAAGATGATCATAAATGCTAACACTCTCCTGCCCAATTGGCTTTGTAGTTTTCAACTTATTCTCTGATGTATCAGCAGAAATTCCATTGCTCATGCATAAAGAATGAATCAAGGATGGGAATCCTAATCCCACAGAAGTGATGGATCTAGCAATCGATTCCATTGAATCATAAATAATACTGCCAACATCTATCGGCCTCCTCTCCTGAATGCAGTAGTTCAGGATAGCTCGATCTCTGGTAACTTCACTCAGGTGGTTGGAAGGTAGAAGTCTAGCAGAAATAAAATAATGCCATGCCTTTTAAATACCATTTAGCTTAGAAGATTTGAAGTTTACCTGTTTATCATTCCAGATCTTCCAAGCTCCAGTGCCATCAGTCATATATGCAATAATCATCTCAAGATCTCCCTTAGATAGAGATAAACCAGAATAGTAGCACTCGATGGTAGGTGGTAGGCTGTAGAAAATATTGATATGTTCCGGAGTAAATCCTACTCCGACGCCTCTAACGAAGACTTCGTAGTCTTCTGCATCCAAAAAGTTGGCATAAAACTCGAGTACAATAGGAATAACGGCAACAACAGTAAAATAACATAATCGCTGCCAGTTGTGTGCAACGATCGTATTCCCGATCATTTCACCAGTATTGTAAAAACTGCGCTCCGAGATAAACTTTCTTGACGTTGCAAATTCATGATAATAAAAATGCGCTGCCACAGTCGAAAACTTGCTGCTGTCGAAATTTTCTCTTGCCTTTCCTCACTTCGATTTTGGTGCCATCTAAACGTGAAAGAAAACACCAATAAATTTAGGAATCAAATATTTAAACTATTTTAAGCTTGAGAAACTTAAAATGAGTTTAAAAATCCATGGAGAAACTCTAAAAATCAAAATTTTTCTCAAAATTTCAGTTTTTAGCAAAAATAGGAAAAACTATGGAAAGAATAAAAAATAAATGGATTAGAAGGTAGGTCTAACCTCGAGATGAAGAAATCAAGTGATTTCGGGCTCAAAAACTTGATGTATTGACCTTAAAATGGATCTAGAGGGTGTATTTTTGTGAAAAAGAGGAAGGGGATGAAGCTTAGGCGTCAACCATCGCTAATGGGATTTAAATGCTAATTTTCGGTAAGTAGGCTGAACCGGCGCCTAGGCGCCAGACTCGCCTTTCACAAAAATCACTTTAAAAATTTTATTTTCCACCAAAACTCATAAATTCAACTTCCAATTACTCATATTAAAGTAGTGCTTCATTTTCCAACTTCCAAAATATTTCCCAAAAACTTTAAAAATTAAAATTAAATCCACCAATTAAACACCAGGTTTAAATCAAACTCTTCTAATTCTATTCATAATCTTCAATTTTGGCTCAATACAATACAGATAAGTATAGTAATATGATTCAAGTCCTAACAAACAATCAAACTACGCAATTTCAAAGCAAATACAACACACATTGAACAATAAAACAAACACAAAAACAATACAATTGATTTACTAAATTGATGCAACGACACACTGATAAAAGTCTAGATCTAACCACATTTACTATCTAATCTTTAAATTAGAAATTTCCATTCTCTTCGCAAGGAAGATTACTAGGCCTACTTAGGAATAATACTGACGCCCTCGGAAAATCAGTAGCCATTTTCTCATTGATCCATTTGTTATTCACATACATTTTCACTTGAGCATCCTGATAGGCCGCTAGATGATCAAATTGAAGCTTCGCCTGCCATTCCAGATGTTTAATTTGATGATACATCTCATGGAGGCGATCTCCAATACTTTTGAATTCTGCTTCAAATTTATCTAGACGACTTGAAATTTTCTCCAAACTTACAGCGATAAAACCATTGAAGTAGGGTTGAGGATCCTTTGAACCTTTGTCTCTAGCCTCTTCTCCAAGATTTCTTCTCTCCATTTCTTCAAAAAGTCTCTCTAAACTCTCAAGAATGAAGTGTCTAGGTCGTAATTTTGGTTGCTTAGGGATTGGTGACGAAGATGGGGTAATTTAAAAGAGAAAATCATGTGAAAAACTGAAAATTTTCGGTTTTTACACGATCCAGTAACTGTGGTGCTTAGGCGCCGGACCCATCGATACACAGTTTTACTCTGGCGCTTAGGCGCCGAATTCTGGTGCCGGAACCATGTTCGACTCTCTTTCGCCTAACGTCAAATTTCAAAGTTTCATTCTCCAAAATAGGTAAATTAGAATGGTAAGATCAATATAAACTTAGTAACACAAATTAAAAACAATCATAATAAAAGTTAACTTGATCTCATTTTTACTCACATATGAAATGGAGTGATCCAAAGTCCAAACTTTATATACTTTAAGATAATTTTTAGCTAAAGTCAATAAAGACTTGTTAGCGTCCAATTTTCTAAAGTTATATAAAATTAGTCAAGACCGAGGCATAACTTTACATTAAAAATGTAAAAACACACAAAAATAATTATGAGTTTCCTCGCACAAAGCTCTTGGTTTAACGTTGTCAGCCGACCTAATTAAGTCTTTAATCAGGTTGACTTAACTCGAAAGCCTCTTTAAAAATCATTTTAATGTCTCCCAAATAAGGCTTCAGTCTTAATCTGTTAACTTTATATATTTTTTCTGTTTTGGGGTCTTTAATATCCACAGCTCCATAATGGTATACTTTCTCAATTATGTATGGTCCCATCCATTTAGATCTTAATTTTCCAGGAAAAAGTCTTAAACGAGTATTAAATAATAATACTTCTCGTCCAGGCTCGAATATTTTTCCCGAAATCTTTTTATCATGTAACATCTTCATTTTCTCTTTATAAATTTTTGCATTTTCATATGATTCATTTCTTATTTCATCCATCTCATTTAATTGTAATAATCATTTTTCTCCTGCAGTATTTAAATCAAAATTAAACTCCTTTATCGCCCAATAAGCTTTATGTTCAATTTCACCAGGTAAGTGACAATATTTACCATAAATTAACCGGTAAGGTGACATTTCGATTGGTGTCTTATAAGCTGTTCTATAAGCCCATAATGCAGAATCAAGTCTATCAACCCAATCATTTCTTTTAGGATTAACAGTCTTCTCTAAAATTCTTTTAATTTCTCTATTTGATACTTCAGCCATTCCATTTGTTTGAGGGTGATACACAGTTGTAATTCTGTGTTTGATTCCAAATTTGTCCAGTAATGATTGAATTCTTATATTTCTAAAATGACTTCCACCATCTGTGATAATTACCTTAGGCATTCCAAATCTTGAAAAAATCATTTTCTTTAAAAATTTTGAAACACTTTTAGAATCATAGTTAGGTAAAGCTACAGCTTCAATCCACTTTGAAACATAATCAACTGCTAATAAAATATAAATCTTTCCATATGATGGTACCAATGGTCCCATAAAGTCTAAACCCCATATATCAAAAATTTCAACTTCCAATATATAGTTTAAAGAAATTTCATCTTTTCTGGATATATTTCCCATCCTTTGACATCGATCACATGTTTTCACATAATGACTCACATCTTTGAACAAGGTCGGCCAATAAAATCCTGAATTTAAAATTTTAAATGCAGTTTTATCTACTCTAAAGTGTCCTCCAAAATCAGAATTATGACATTTTTGAATAATAGCAAAAGTTTCTTCATAAGTTACACATCTTTGAATTACAGAATCTCTTCCTAATTTAAATAAATGAGGATCTTCCCAAATATAAGATTTAGCGTCATTTTTAAATTTCTTAATATATTTGTTATTGAATCCATAAGGTAGAATATTGCTAACTAAATAGTTAACTATATCCGCATACCAAGGTGTTTGGCATCCTTGAATAACATATAAATGTTCATCAGAAAATTTCTTATTATATTTTCCTCAATAATAACATCATTCTTAATTCTAGATAAATGATCAACAATTTGGTTATCAGTTCCTTTTCTATCTACTATTTGAAAATCAAATTCTTATAGAAGTAAAACCCATCTTATCGACCTAAGCTTAGCATCTTTTTTCGACATTAAATATTTAATAACTGAATGATCGGTATGAACTATGCATTTGGTACCAAGAAGATAAGGTCTAAATTTATCAAAGGCATAGACTATAGCTAAAAGCTCTTTCTTAGTAGTAGTGTAATTTCTTTGAGTTTCAGAAAGAGTTTTACTAGCATAATATATAACTTTGAAAATTTTCTCATATTTTTGTCCCAATACAGCTCCAATTGCAAAATCACTTGCATCACACATTAATTCAAAGGGTTTATTCCAATTAGGTGCAATAATTATAGGTGCAGTTATTAATTTTTCTTTTAAAATATTGAAAGCATTAATACAGTCTTCATTAAATTCAAATTTAGCTTCTTTTTTCCAATAAATGACAAAGAGGTTTAGAAATTTTAGAAAAATCCTTTATATATCTTCTATAAAATCCAACATGACCCAGAAAACTTCTCACATCAGTAACAGTAGTAGGTGGTTGCAGTTCAGCAATAATTTTCACTTTTGCTTGATCAACTTCCATCCCTTTTGTGAAATTTTATGACCAAGTACAATGCCTTCTGTGACCATAAATTGACATTTTTCCCAGTTTAGAACTAAATTTGTTTCTTCACATTTTTTTAGAACTTTGGAAATATTTTCCAAACAAGATTTAACAGAAGTTCCAAAAACTGAAAAATCGTCCATAAATATTTCAATTCCTTTGTCAATCAAATCACAAAATATTGACATCATACATCTTTGAAAAGTTGCAGGTGCATTACATAAACCGAAAGACTTTCTTCTAAACGCAAATGTTCCATAAGGACTTGTAAGTGTTGTTTTCTCTTGGTCCTCAGGAGCGACAGGTAATTGATGATAACCAAAATATCCATCCAGAAAATAGAAATATGAGTGTCCAGCTAATTTATCAAGCATTTGATCCAAGAAAGGTAAAGAAAAATGATCCTTTCTAGTGGTATCATTTAATTTTCGATAATCAATGCAAATTCGCCATCCAGTAACTTGTCTTGTAGGAATTAGTTCATTTTTATCATTGACAATGACAGTTACTCCTCCTTTCTTCGAACACAATGAATAGGACTTACCTATCAGCTATCCGAAATAGGATAAATAATTCCAGCATCTAACCATTTTAAAATTTATTTTTTAACAACCTATTTCATGATAGGATTTAATCTTCTTTGAGGTTCAATAAGTAGGTTTAAAATCTTCTTCCATTAAAATTCTATGCATACAGATGGAAGGGCTTATTCCTCTTATATCAGCAATAGTCCAATCAAAAGCTTTCTTATAATTCTTTAACACTCCTATCAGCTTTTTCTTCTTGATCTAAACTTAGTTTAGAAGAAATAATAACGGATAAAGTTAATGAATTTCCCGAAAAGCATATTTTAAATGTGCGAGTAACATTTTTAATTCCAGTTCGAGGGCTTTTTAATTGAGGGTAAAAGTACATCATTTTGATTTATGTCCAAAATTTTCCAGTTATCTTTAATATAATGAGTTCTTTAAATAATTCTTCTTATTTTAGTTCTTCATTTTCATCAGTTAATAATTCAATTTTTTCTTCAGAAATGACTTTACATTTTTCTTGATAATGCTTCTCAATTATATAATCAATAATATCCATTCGATAGCATTTTTCTTTATCAGGGTACTTCATTGATTTAAGAACATTGAATTTAATCTCATGATCATTAAATCTCATGGTTAATTCTCCTTGTTGCACATCAATCATAGCTCGTCCGGTAGCTAGAAAAGGTCTCCCTAAAATAATTGGTATTTCTTTATCTTCTTCCATATCAAGTACAATGGAATCCACGGGGAAAATAAATTTATCCACTTTAACAAGAACATCCTCTATAACTCCTTTAGGGTAAGTGATAGATCTATCAGCTAACTGAAGGGTTATAGTGGTGGGAGATATTTCTACATTTTGTTCATTAATTTCAATTGGATTTTGTAAATTGTTATGTAAATTAGTCATCTCTTGATATTTTTGAATTTGTTTTCCTTTTTTAATTCTTCTAACAGTTCTTTTTAATTAAGAATCTAAAGGTAATAATCCTTCAGATCCAGAACTACGCATAAAAAGTAAATAAAAAGTAAAATAACAAGAAATAAAATTATTATTTTTTTATTTTTGTTTTTGTTTTTTTTAAATAAATTTTTTTTGTATTTTATATTTTTGACAATAAAAGAAATAAATAAAATAAAATATTTAAAATCTATAAATTTTGCTTCCCCGGCAACGGCACCAAAAACTTAACCCTCGATCCGCAGCAATGCACCAAAAACTTGGTTTGTAATCGCCAAACAATGCAGTAATTTATGCTATCAAAAATATGTTATAGCCAATACTTTGACTTAAATAATAATAGCGGCTAGTGTATATAAATATAATTTTATGGAAAATATTTTACACACTAGGGGTACAACGCAAGTATATGTATCGTTTCAAGTAATATAGGGCTTTAAATAAAGACCCCAGTATCAATCCCACGAGGAGGATTATAGATTTTTTTTAAATATTTTGATTTTATTTTTATGTATTTCTTTTAAAGTTAAAAAGTTGATATTTAATTTACTAGATGTAGAAATAAAGCAGTAATAAAATAATGATTGATGTAAATAAAAATAAGCAAACAACTTTCTTCCTTTTAATTAATCCAAGACTTTTTAGATAATGTAATATTCTTGGAGAATATAAATTTATGGTATTGTGCCAAATAGAAGCATTCCTATTCTTTACCTTCGCTCAATAGTATAAAGAACATTGGCTAATCTATAGACGAGGTCTGGATATATTTTTAGTAGAATGTGTTAATCTAGGCTCACACAACTAGATGTCCAAGGGTGTCTATGGTCGGCCCTACTAGTGACCCTTTCCTTCTCTATAAACCAAATTACACAAATTTAGCCTGCCACTCTAAAAACTTATCAATTCTACGCTCATTAAATAATATCTTCCTATTTATTTTCACTTCACCTTGAATAACCCGCACAAGGCCTTCGACTACCCAAGGATTCATGTGATATCTACTAGTTAAGAATTCATCTCCTTCTTGGTCTCAAAACTCTTCAACAGATTTTAACAATTTAAATGGCCAATTTAAATAGTAAATTAAGATCAGGTATTAATATCATCACAATGTTTAATATATATATATATATAAATATATATATAGTTTTTAATTCTCCAACAAATTTTATATTATCTTATTTATCTTTTCATAATTGAAAGGAGAAAGTAAAGTAACTACTCGTAACACATTGAATTTAAACAACAAAACATATAAATAAAACTTTGAATCAAAATACAAATACTTATCTCAAGTGTTTCTCTAACTGAACCTCTGAATCCTTCTGACTCTAAAGTAAATAGACTTCAAAAGCACCGACTCTTCAAATACTCTCAATACAAACTCTAAATAAACTCACTAATTAATAAAAGAAACTATAAATATGGCCCTTAAAATATTTCTCTAATTTCTCTCTCTAAATGGAACTATGGGGCTAGGGGACTAGGTTGGGCATTGGTGGTTTTGTGGGCCCTTTTCTCTGAAGGAGTAGCCTCCTATTTATAGGCTTCAAGAGTTGCCTTGAGGTACCTCTTCAAAATGTGTCCATGTTCAATGAATCTTCTAGAAGGTGTGTCTGGTGCCTAGGTGTCGGAATCTGGCGCCTAGGCTCCGGACTCTGCGTCCAGTTATTCACTCCTCTTCACTTTGGATCGCACCTCTTCGCGATAATAATCATTTCCAAGCGTCCAAATACAATGTATCACATGTCCTATAATCTAGGAATAACTGCCAATCTTCTAGATGGTCCAATAACCGCTAACACCGTCAAAATAACCATCTAAAAGTCGTCAAAACTCTTACAGAATTCTATATCAAACTGGCGAGTAGGCGCCGGATTCTGGCGCCTAGGCGCCAGGCCAATTATTTTGATAATTTTTCATTTCGGCTCCATTTTGTCTCCTTTTTGCTCCTTTTTCATCCTTTTTTCCTTCTTGAACATTTTTGCATCACCTATATCCAAAAACACAAAATAGGGCGGAGGCCTATCCCGAATGCTGAGATTGCTGAGATGGGAGTACGGCGGAAGCCTATCCCGATTGCTGAGATGGGAGTACGGCGGAAGCCTATCCCGATTGCTGAGATGGGAGTACGGCGGAAGCCTATCCCGATTGCTGAGATGGGAGTACGGCGGAGGCCTATCCCTATTGCTGAGATGGGAGTAGGGCGGAGGCCTATCCCTATTGCTGAGATGGGAGTAGTGCGGAGGCCTATCCCGATTGCTGAGATAGGAGTACGGCGGAAGCCTATCCCGATTGCTGAGATGGGAGTACGGCGGAAGCCTATCCTGAATGCTGAGATTTAGTTTATGCAGTGGTTGTGAAAAAATTTTGTCGCTATTTGATTTATGCTGTGACTATGAAGAATTTTACTGAGATTTGGATTATGCTGAGATCGAAATGAGATATGAAAGTGTTCCATATCCTACGTGAATCAATCAAAGTCTGCTTGCTTGAAAAAGGGTACGAACCTATGCCCTCCGAATCAAATTGAAGATTCCTCGTAATTCTGAAATCATCCCGAGAGAGGGTTTCAGAGGAGGTCCGGAATAGATCTTGATTTGAAGAAGGATTGGAGGATTTGAAAAGATGGACGTAAACTGAAATTCAATTTGAGCTTTAGATTTGTTTTGTTTGTTCTTTAACTATCCCATTTTTTTTGTTTATTTGGTGTTCATGTGGATTTGAAATTCTTTTTTTTTAATGTTTGGATTTTTATGGAAGAAAGTTTTGATTTATTTTCCTTTTTCTTTTCTGTTCTTTGTTCGAAGTTCATTTAACTTTAATGGCGTTTCCCAGTCAATTTGCACAAAAAGAGGTGAAGACAAAATGTGACATGGTCACTTTCATTCCAATCTTGTTGAAGATACATCATACAACTCGATCTGACATATTTCTCATACAATCCATGACTCAAAACGGACTATGTATGATTCTTGTTGATCCATCCAAAAAACTGTCTGTCAAATCCATGTCTGAATATTGAGATACACAGTCAATAACATCACCTTCCAAGTCACCCTTGGCAGGAATGCCGCATGGATGTGTATTAGAGGTGTGCTATTTCCCATGTAACTCACAGGTCGTAGGGCCAGAGATTCTCCAATTCTGGATCTGGCTGGAAGTGGTATGGTGCCTTTCTATCATCCATCCTTCTAAAAGTGACGGAGATCCGCTCCACTGGTACTCCCGGTATGCAATGTTTTGCGACGTCTGCTCCATTTCCTTGTAATATCATGACGGAACCTACCGGAAGTGGTATCTCCACCGACCCTCGGAACTTACCCGGGCCTGCTATCCGAAGGTCAGAGCCGAACATGATATTGCATTGGTTGACGAACGAAACTGTGCAGAAAGGTCTGACGAAGTCGTAGTGTTCTATGTATGGAGGTATGCAGTCGCCCTTCTGATAAATGTTGATAATGCAACTGTTAGGTATGCAATTTGCTGGCAGTACCCTCCACGTTATCATTCTTTTTACCATTCTTTTAATTATTCTCGGCATCGGATCCACCTCACCGTGACGCGAGTATCCCGGTGGATTTCCTTTTCTGTCCTCTGCGAAGTTATAGCAACATCCGCATTGTATTATGACTCTCCCTTTCCCTGGCATCCATTTCCAGGGTTCCGAATAAGTCTTTTCTCTCAGACGGCCTGCTCTACCCATCTTCTAAAGTTCTAGAATGCAATCCACAATCTGCTGTTGCTCGAACTCTGAGAATACACCTGTGTGTAACTCGAGCCCTTCCAAAATGTTGAATCTTCTACCTCTAATCCTTTAAAAGTATTCGAAAGTCTTCTTCTCCACATTTTGCATTCTTTCTAGTTCATATTCTGGGATGATCTGCAAGTGACGAGGCCTAGTAACGTATTGCGGGATGTATGGCTCAATCTCGTCACGTTCTCCTGCATACCTTGGCTCCTAGGGGATTGTCTCTGTCCGGACAACCGAGGCACTGATCCTATCTTTGTCCTTCTTGGCACTTCTCTAATCTGTTCTGATTCTCTAGGCATTGACTTTCTTTTTTCTGGTTCCTACCGAACTGGTATCTCTGAAATGTGTGTGTCTGCGAAGGTGGCTGTTTCCTCGTGTTGATCTGCTGCAAGTTTAGTCAACATCTTGCGGATACGGTGATTCTTATTCCTTCTTTGAGTAGCAGTAAGCGTAGCTCTCCTCACTTCTTGAATTTATGTGGGCGCGGCGCTGACGAGCCTGCCTTCTGCCGTGGCAACTACTGACTTGATTTTCTTGCTTTCTTCGGTGTTTGCCTTTCTTTTCTTGTTGCTGGATTGGTAGCTTGGGCCACCCATCTTCATTACTGTCTGGCTATGAAGCTCCTCTCGGTCCACTGGGACCTAGTCATTTTCTTCATACTCTAGGCTGGCTGGTGTGAAGTCAGAATCAATTTCTATCACTGCTCCATCCTTCACCCTCTTTTCATCGAGTGCGAGACTCACGCCATTTTTAAAGTTTAGGACCAACCGCCCGTTCGACATTTCCCTGCGAAGACAACAAGGAAATTATCAGGGGCTATACTAAGAACAAGAACATTAAGAAAGTATTTATCACTGAAGATTCTTATTCACTTATTCCATTTTTAATTTTTAAGGAAAATAGGAAAAGATAAAGAAAGATCAGGAAAAAGATTTGATTTGAAAGGAAGGGTAAAACTTTATTATTATGATTTTCATATATTTTATTTTTAGCACATATATTTTTTATTTTATCCATTTTTATGTTTTTGGGTTCGGACCCAGTCACAAAGTGATCGCTTTACCCGTGTTTCTAGGGATAAGACTATTTTAGAGGCCACCCTTCCAAACATCAGGTTGCGTAATACTTCTTCAAATATCGTCCATTGATTGGAAGCATTTGTCGTTCTCCTTGGTAATTCACAAGTTGGTAGGAGCCTCCTGAGTAGACTGCCTCGACCACAAACGGCCCTTCCCAAGTCGGTTCAAATTTGCCTCCTATTTTGCGATGTGCAAGAATAGGTCTTCTGAGAACAAGAACTAAGTCACCAACTTTGAAAGTTCTTGGGCGGACCAGTTTATCATAGGCCTGGATCATCTTAGCTTGGTATAGTTCCAAATTTTGTTGCGCTGCAAGTCTTTTTCCTTCCAAGTTTTCCGCTTCTTCCGATCGTAATCCGGTATTTTCTTCGTAGTAATTTTATTTGCGACTCGCAATCTCGAGTGATGGAAGCTGGACCTCCAAAGGTAAAACGGCCTCGGACCTGTACACTAAAGTGTAAGGTGTAGACTGAGTAGGAGTCCAGAAAGTCGTCCTGTAGGCCCATAAGGCTTCTAACAACTTCTCATGCCAATTTCTCTTGTTGTCATCCAAAGTTTTCTTTAAAACTTGAACGAGAGTTTTATTAAAAGCCTCGGCCAAGCCGTTTTCTCTTGGGTAGTAGATTGTTGAGTATCGCCAATCAATTCCATGTCTTTTGACAAAATTGTTGATCTTTGTACTTTTGAATGTGGATCCATTATCTGAAATGATTCTGCGCGGTACTCCGAAACGGTAGACGACTTGATTTTTGAAAAAATGGAGCACGTGGTGTGCCTTTACTTCTCTGAGTGGAACTGCTTCTGCCCATTTAGAAAAGTAGTCTGTAGCTGCAAGGATGAAGCGATGTCCTCTTGAAGAAGGTGGTTCTATCGGACCCACTATATCTGTGCCCCAACACTCAAATGGCCACGACGCAATTGTCGGATGTAGCACGTTTGGAGGTTGGTGTAGAACCACTCCGTGCACTTGGCACTCGGTGACAACTTTTGGCAATCTTCATGCGATCGGTCATCATTGAGGGCCGATAATACCCTAGTCTTTTAATTTTCATCTTCATTTTCGGACCCGACTGATGAGCGCCACAAAGTCCTGAATGCACTTCTTTGACAATTTCACGAGCCTCGGACCCGTTTAGGCATCTTAACCACATTTGATCAAAAGACCTTATGTATAATGTATTGTTTATTAATGCGTAAGACAGAGCTCTTTTCTTGATTTGATGTGCTAATGACTTATCGTCTGGTAATTTCCCTGTTTGCAGGTAGTCTATTAGCGGTCGACACCAATCTTCCGTTTTTTCCGTCACCGCCGTAACTCGATTCCTCTGTTTTTTCTGATTTATGTATCATATCCATGTCGAGCTGTGATAGGACCTGTCGTCCCTGAACTAACACTTCAACTGACTCATCTTGTGAGCAGGCAAATTCTTTTGCAAGGCGAGCTAGCGCATCTTCGAGAGCATTTTCTCTTCTGGGGATCTTGTAGATCGTTACATTCGGAATCTGTTCCAACAGTTTCATGGCATACTGAAAGTATTGCTCGAGTCTTGGCTTTAATATTCTGCGTTGTCCGGCGACCTGTTGAATGATTAACTAAGAGTCTCCGTAGATGTTGACACCCATTATTCCCATTTGAATGGTCAGTTCTAGTCCAGTTATGAGGGCTTTGTATTCTGCCTCGTTGTTTATGCATGGCTCTGTTAAGTGGTAGGAGTATCTTAACATCCGCCGCTCCGGTGTTATAAAGATTAGTCCGATTCCTGCCTTACCGGGCACTATCGTTTGCAATTCTTTGTCTTTCTGTGCTGAGGATGCTCCGTCGAAGTATAGTTCCCAACGTCGATTATTAGTGTCTTCTAGGCTCATTATTTGTTCGTCTGGCAAGTCGTCGTCGAGAGGCAAATCTGCCGGTAAAGGGTGTGCTGCAAGGAAATCAACTAGAACTTGTCCCTTTACGGCATGAAGAGGAACGAAAGTTATGTCGAATTGCAATAGTATCATCGACCACCTGGCAAGTCTGCCAGAAAGTGTTGGACGGGTCATCAAATATTGCAACGGATTAACTTTCGAGATAAGGTTGACCTTATGAGAGAGCATGTAATGCCTGAGTTTCTGTGCGGCGAAGATCAGGGCTAAACAATGCTTCTCAATTGGAGGATACTTTACTTCCATCGGAATCAAACGACGGCTTAAGTAGTAGAGAGCATTTTCTTTTCCCTCATCATTGACCTGGGCTAGCAGGGCTCCAAGGGAGTCGTCTAGAGCCGTGGTATAAAGTATCAACGGTCTACCTTAGACTGGGGCTGCTAAAACAGGAGGTGTCATTAAGTATTTTTTTAATGTCCTCGAAGGCCAGTTGATATTTCTCTTCCTAAACAAATTTGGCGTCCTTTTTAACTAATGCCGAGAAGGGCTGACACCTACCTGACAAGTTCGAGATAAAGCGTCAAAGATATGCCAGCTTCCCTTGAAAGGATCGTAGTTGTTTTAAGGTTTTGGGAGGCGGCATTTCTAAGATAGCTTTAATCTTTTCCGGATCAATTTCAATTCCGCGATGTCGGACAACAAATCCTAAGAATTTCCCGGAGGTAACGCCGAAGGCGCATTTTAAGGGGTTCATCTTAAGGTTGTATTGCCTCAGTCGCTCGAAAACAATTCTCAAATCATACAGGTGATCTCCCTTCAGTTTGCTTTTGATGACCACATCATCCACATAGCACTCAACTTGGTTGTGAATGAGCTCATCAAAAATCTTTGTCATTGCTCTTTGGTATGTTGCTCCTGCGTTCTTTAGTCCGAATGGCATTACTCGTGTAGCAATACACTCCGATTGGTGTTCCGAATGCCGTGAGCTTTTCGTCTTCCGGTGCCATTTTTCTCTGGTTGTATCCCGAAGATCCATCCATGAAAGAGAATATTTCATGTGTCGAAGCGATGTCGATCATTAACTCGGAATTGGTAGTGGAAATTCATCCTTCGGACATGCTTTGTTCAAGTCTCTGAAATCCACGCAGATTCTGATCTGACCACTCTTCTTCCTGACTGGTACCACATTGGCTAGCCAATTAGGATATTGTTCTTCACGGACAAATTTAGCGTCGATTAGCTTCTTAACTTCTGCTATTACTTGTTGTTCAATTTCCAAAAGCATTCTTCTGGAAGCTTGTCTGACTGGAACCGAAGTAGGATCCACTCCTAGCCTGTGAACTGCGACTTCTGGAGCTAATCCCGACATTTCGTCGTAACTCCAAGCAAAACAGTCCTCGAATTCCATTAATAGCTTGATCATTTCCTCGGAATCTTCTTTATTGAGTAAGGAGCTAACAAAGGTTGGTCTAGGCTTTTCGTTAGTACCTAAGTTAACTTCCATTAACTCATCTATCGTAGATTTGATTTCTTCTTCGAATTCCGGTGGAGCGTCTCCAATTTGCAGATCTTCAAGCTCTTCTGTAGTTTCCAAGTAGTCTTCATTAGGTTCGCAAGTGACAACCAAACAAAATTCCGTATCATCAACTGAACCTACTGTGCCGAATCCGAGACCATGTTTTGAATTGGGAGGCTGACCGGCATTATTCCATAATTTTTCTAAGTGTTGTGATCGGCCTTTTGTCCATTGCCGAGGTAAGACACCACGCTGAATTAAATTTTGAACACAGGGAGAGTACCACTCAAAAGGCAATTCCATTAATTCGGAAGAAGTGACATCTTCAAATTGTACATTGTTTTCAGTATTGGAAGAAGAAGTGCCACGATGAAATCTGATTGGCTTCGCACCGCTGCTATGTACTTCTTTAACCACCATACCCTCGATCTTATTAGACTGGATCAGGGTCAGGGTCATAGTGTGTACATAGTGATTAATCTTCTCCTACATCGATTTGTATTCTTCGTTCTTCTCATCTTCGAGAGAAATCTTGAATTGTGGTTTCTTCCGGTTTATTGTAGCTACTTCTTTCTCGATTTCCTCTTCTTCCTCGTAGCCGTTTTCCCAATCAACGTTGATCATCGACTTTTTCTGTCCAACTGTCCCAGTGTCTCTTCCAAGACCTCGTCCCCGCCTCGACCTCGGATGCGAGTTCTGGAGAAACCTTCACCATCTCGCCGTAAGGGAGTGGTGAGTGACTGTTGGACTAGAACTTCAGGTTCTTCATTGTCTCGAATTTCTTTTGCTTCATTTGGCACGGTGTTTCTGGAGAAGATTGTTTTCTTCGGAGGTGCGTAATAAGCTGCATCTTCATGGATTCCAATCTCATGTACGGAGAAAGGTTGCAAATCACCTTTAATACACTATTCCCCTCCTTCGTAGTATTTTATGCACTGATGCAAAGACGATAGTACCATCCGGTTTTCATGGATCCACGGTCGGCCCAGTAGAGCGTTGAACGATGTCGTATAGTCAATTATGTGGAATTTTGCGGTTGTCTTTGCTAAGTCACCGGTCTTCATCAATATTGTTATTGATCCAAGGGCTCTTTCTCCTTTCTAGTTGAATCCTCTTAGTAACATCTTGTCCGCTTCAAGCTCGCGAGCATCAATTTCGAAGTATGCTAGCGTCCGAAGGTTCATTATGTTGATTGACGCTCCTGGATCCACCAATACTCTGGAGAGCGTAAACTTTCTGATTGTAACTGAAATGTACAACGGTCGGTTATGATCGGCTGTCCCAAGTAGTAGATCACTATCCGTGAAGGTAACACCTCGCTGTTCCTTTAACGAGCAAACCTCGTCTAAGGAAGCTCCGACCATCTGAGCTAAATAAATCTCTGGATCAAGTAAGGCCTTGATCAGAGCTTCCCTCATCTCTTTTGATAAGATGAGAGCGTCGTAGATGCTCGGCTTGATCGGTAGTTTCCTAAGATGGGCTAGTACGTTATAGTCCACTTTGTTACCATGTGTTTCAATTTCTTTCCGAATGAGCAATTCTTCTGCTGGGGTTGATTCTTCCTGAACAACCACCTGCTTTCCTTTGTCTTTTGGACCTATTCTCAGAGGTAGAACCTTTCCGCTCCTTAAGTTGACTTCTGTGATTTCTTCGAATGCAGTGCGATTTTACTCGGTGTCTCCTTTTGAATCAGTATGACAGGTTCTTCTGGAGTCCCTTCGGAATCTGAAAGCTCTAACTCTATTGTGATTGGCGTTCCTTGGAATTCACAAATAGATTCATTGCTTGTTGAACTTTCGTAGCCTTCTTGGTGAATGTCTTCTTTGTCATCGTGATTGTCGAGGTCGTGTATGATTTGAGAATTGTTATTAGTATCAGAATCGAGATCCGGATTAGATTGGTTGTCGTTAGTTACGTAATCGTTAGAAACTGTCAAAACGTAGCCAACGCCATAACTCTTATCATTATAAGATCCCGCCGGAGCGAGCAGATAATCATACAGAGTCAGAGGTTTGAGGAATTTTTCCCCCGAATCGGAAACGACCATCCTAGGATAAGCAGCCCCTAGTCTAGCCTTAGGAGCCTCGGTCCTTTCTTCTTCTACGATCTCCTTCTTTTCTATGATTTTTTCTTCCTGGGGCGGTTCTTCAATTGCAAGCGATAGCGCCGACTTGACAGGTTTCAGACTTTGAGTTGAAGCATGGGCCGAAGCGATTTGAATGCGATCCAAAATTTTCTTCGATGACTTCGTCCAAGCGGTACTCCATCCATCATCGGTAGTGTAAGGGTTTATCGGAACAATGGGATCCGTTGAAATAACATTGACAGAACCTCCTTTCTGCGGTTCTTTCATGTATTCCATTGGGATCGTTATGTTCCCTTTTCGGAGATTGTTGTTAAGCCAACTCTTGAAGGTAATGCAATCCTTTATCTTATGTCCAAGCATCTGGTGGTAAGGACAGTAGTTGGGATGGTCTTTCTTGTTGACTTCTTCTAGCTTCCTGGGTTCTGGCAGTCGAAAATCTGAAGTCTTCATCAAACTGCGGAACATCTTTGGCACTACCTCATTCTTAAATGGATATTATTTATTTATAAGCTCCTTTAACGTGCGCTGTGGGCAAGGCGGTTGCTCATATTGTTGAGTTGACTGATAACCGGGTTGAAGTTGTTGGTAGTTCTACTGAGGTTGTTGATAGCCGGATCTGCGTCGCTCCGCCGTATTTGCATTGGTCGCTCGCCCTTATCGACCGCAGCGAAGATCCCAGATTTCTTTTCAAATGTCTTCACATGCTTCTGTTTGTCTGTTTTGTCGACGAAACTTAGTTGCTTCGCTTCCTCTTGCAAGCTTTCGACCTTGCTTAACAACTTCTCAAAAGTCTTAATTGTAAATCCCTTAAGGAGAAGTGTTATCGGGTCGTGAATGCTTTTAAGCAAGATACCGACTGCATGCTACTCTTGTAGCTGTGGCTCACACTTCATGCTTAGATTTCTCCATCGAATTATGTAGTCCACTAAAGTCTCGTTCGGTTGCTGTTTCTCCACCACTAAGTCACTGATGGTGATATGGTGTTGAGCTCTGACAAACCGTTTCACGAAGAGGTTTTCTAATTCTGAAAATGTCTTTACCGAACCGTTCGGTAACTTTGCATACCAATCGAAGGCGATCCCTGACAGGGTGCTGACGAATTGTCGGAAGAGTAAGGCTTCACTTCAACCTGCGTTGCAACAACTAGCACAAAAATGTGCAACATGTTGTCGAGGATTTTCGGTACCATCAAAAGTCTTGAATAGAGGTGGTACGAAGCCTTTTGGGTATTATGACCGCATCAAATTCTTCGGGGTACGGTCTACCCATCCGAATAGATGCTCCGCTCTTAGACCGTGCTAAGGCTTCTCGCACTCGTCGTTCTACCATGTTCTTGATGTCCTTTTCTAGAATCATATTCTGAGTAGAATCTTTCTTTGGCTGATCGTCTCCGTTAACGGATGTAATCTCTTTTCCTCCGTCTGCAATATGAATAACTTCTGGAGGCATTTCTCTTGGGGGTTGAGCCTGACTTTGAAGAGTGGCTAGGGCTGCAGCCATCTCTTCCATCCTTTTTGCCATTTGAGAGATTGTATCTTCTTTTTCTCGAATTTGTGCTCTTAATGCTTCCGGTTCATCTCTCTCCGCGTACTGCTGGAGCACCTTGCGAAGCTGACGATGCTCGTGTCTCGACCATGTTGATCTCCACATATTCGTCATCCATGAACTCCGACGAGTCAACTTCATCTCCAAACTTTTCTTCTCTTTCTCTTGCTAATCGTTAAATGTCGGTTCTTAGCTTTTCCATAGCGTCCTCCAATGGTCTTTTTCTTACGGTTTCGCAATTATCATGCGATGGCTGTTGGATTTCCTTCTTGGGAGTCCCCTTCATTGTGGTGGCGCTCTCTTCGGACTCGAGTCTCCTGATGAGACTTTCCTTTTCAGGTCGTTATTTCGGTCTTAATTGGCCAGTAGTAGGACGTCATACCATCCTTCTAGCAACAGAAGGCCTAGGACTGGATGGTCTGTCGGCTGAATGCTGGAAGGTGGTATCCTCCCTGATCTGTAAACCTGAAATAACAATAGGTGGACTAGCCTTCATCTTCTTATTCGGCTTTTCTGTGGCGATAACGGGTTCTACTCGCAGCCCAAGACGGGACTTGGCTGTCTTCTTAAAATTTCTGATACAGGACATTTCTCTTTCTTTGCTAACTTCTCTATCACAGTCTGTAGTCGGGCAAATGGTGTAATCCTAGCCCTTTTCTTTCGGCTGTCGCTATAGTATGCGGGTCGAGGTAATGTAGAAGCAATCTTGCGAACATTTTCCTCGTCACATGCGGCGGAAAGGGGATGGAATCTACTTCCTTCCAAAAGCGGTGTATACTCGTGCAATGATATGTACTCGTGTAGTGGTGTGTACTCGTGGATTTCTTCTAAGAAAGCGACTTCAGCAGTCTCCGGCCTTTCCGGCAATCTTCCTACCTCTCGTTTCTTCTCCGAGTACGTGTTAGGGGTGGAACCCTCGAGCCGGACCCAATTTCGAAAACGAAGGTCTTTCACGAAAATCCGTACCCTCCACTGGTAACATGCTCGTTACAAATTCGAACTTCCTTCCCCTTCAGCTCGGCGGAAGCCGGGGTAGGTGCGGAGACGACTAGACCAGCTGGGGGTAGAGATGATAATCCTCCTATGGACAGTAGTATTCCTCTCAGCTGGAACCCTTTGCAGGGAAGGGAACTCTTGGGTTGACTTGAGGTTGAACTCAATCAAAGGTCTTTCAGTTTCAGATACTTTGTCTGTAAGTGTGAAAAGGGTAAAGTCAGTGATCTTGACATTTGTATTCTCGAATCCTTGTCCAAACCGAATGATCCCATTGTCGGGCAGCTCATCCTTGTAAACAGCGAAGTCCAGACCATTGGTGAAGGAGAAAATCAGCTTTGGGGCAGACATCTTCTGCAAGGTAGATTCTGATTGTCAGTCCCAAGTTATGCTTCTTCTCATCAGGACGAAAAGAAATTAGTCGAAAAGAGTCCGAACACATTTTTGTTCATGTATTTATAAAAAGGAGTTATTTGTTAAAAGAGTTATTCATTAGAGGGTTTGTTTATTAGGAACAGAATGTTCAAAGGTGTAGAGAAGGTAAGGAATCTGATTCATAATTGGAAAGGAAGAGAAAGTCTTATGCAAGACTTCTCGACTCGAAGGACCGCTCCTAAACTAACACCTATCGGGGTCCACCCCACCTCGAAAAGAGGTAAAAGGATCTCGGAACCTCTCCATTTAGGGGTGTCTAAACAGTGGCTCCTAAATCCGAGAGGAGTTGGCTATACTCGTTCAAGACAGAAATGAACGGGGTATTCCAACGGAAGAATGGTAGTTCAGTCCACTAGAGGCATGGGCTCACTACCGATTTACGAAAGCAAAACCATCTGATCAAATAGAGAGAGGAACTATTCCCCAGCGAAGTCGCCAGAAGTTGTCGGCATATTTTTAGGTTATGTGTTGTATTTTAAAAAGGGGTCGCCTAACAGAAATTTTCGGCGAATTTTAGATTTTAAATTTAATTTAAATATGTATATAATTTGGAAAGTAGCATTTGATTTTGAAAATAATTTTAAGTTTAAAAATTTTAAGATATGAAATCAAACCGATCTCACATCTCGAATAGTTTATATAAACGAGCACCGCATCACAAACCGTGTATCTATCCTGAAGAATGGACACACTGCTTGATGATGGGGCTCGATTAAATAAACTAAAAGACTTGTGACATCCGTTTGGTCTGCGAACCAATTTTATAAGCCGACAAGTTCCCCTGCTTAATTCATTTTATAAGCCGACAAGTTCCCCTGCTTAATATAAATGAATTAAGCAGGGTTTATATTACCTGGGTTCTTAAAGTTCCCTATAAGGGCAAGCCTTTATAGTTAATTACATCTTAAGTGACGGGAATCACTTAAGAAAACTCTCGATAATGATCAGTGGTTTTGCTCTCAAGAATTTCAAAGTTTAAGGTTTTCAAAGAATCAGATTTTTGAAATTTCAAAAGGGAATGACTCAAAATTTGGAACAATTTATTTTCGAGAATCCAAAGGAAGAAAGGTAGGAGAAGCCGAGGATCCAAGAAGAATCTCGGCAACTTCCCGACTATCCTATTGTTTGGCTTAGATTTAAGAAAATCCTAATATTATCTGATATTTCAGTCTTGCCAATTTTAGTTAATTAGGACTTATATTTGTATGACATAATCATACAATTAGCCTAGAAAATATGAGGGTTTATGTCGTACCGAACAACGACCTCAAAATCCTAAAACCAGTTAGGGCTTAATTTACATAATATGATTATGCAAATGCCTAACGAAGAGTTGAGGATTTATGTTGTACTAGACAAACTATCTCGAAATCCTATGGCTTTGATGTTTAAATTCTAGGAAAGTTTTGCTGAAGTAGATCCGAGTTTTACTGATGACGATGGCCGTGCTGCCCACCATGCTCCGAGCTCCTTGTTGTTGCAGAGGTTTAGTTTTAGAAGGTGAAAATCAATAAATGAGAAAAGTGTTTTGGTTTAGAGAAAATCTTAAAATCCAAGTGTTTTTAATATTTTAATTAAAACAAATCTTAAAGTTGTTTAAACGTAACCGATTAAGATCCCACTGTTCCGTCATCCCGCACCGTTATTTTCATCGAATTCACTTAGTCCAGATGAATTTTCTAAACTCAACTGAATGAGTTCCACACTTTCATTTAGACCGTGGGAAATCCCGTTAGCAACACGTGGGTTACATCATCCGAGGTATTCCCGATTATTCAACGAGACGTTTTAATTTAGTTGCAATTGTAGTTTTGTGTTCTGTTTGTGATTAAATTTTGAGTTGTTTTATATTTTGAAATGTTGTGGCGGTGAATTTTATCTTGTAATGATTTTTAATTTAATTTTGGTGTAAGTTTAGGGACTATCCTAAAGGTTTTGGTTTTCATGCAACAGTTGTTTATCATGCAAGAAAAGTAAAGTGCATTGCGATTAATTAAATTGCGAGAAGGTAAATTGTAATAAAATAAAAGCATACCCGGAGGGTCTTCCCGTCATCCCAAGCCGCACTTGAAACACATATCGAGCATTTAAGTATTCCAACAAGTACCTAGGTAAAGCTAAGGGAAAGGTTTTGGTTGTCTACCAAAGTCCTAATCCTATAGCCTAGTCATCTCCTATGACGTCTAGGTTCTTGTGTTTTGGTTTAAGGACGATTTTCTTCATCAAAGAACAATTAAGTTCAATTGTTCTTATAAATATCCTATCATATTGAGGAAGTGCTTAAGACAAGTCTTAAACATCTTTTCAACACCTCTAGGATTGTTTTAAGTCCAAGAGAATTTAATTAGACAAGTGAATTAATCATCCAGAAGTTTAAGTTTTGTTATCTTGCTCGTTGAATTAGGACATTTAAATATCCTATAAGTGAAGTGACACTTCACTTAAAACTCTGTTTAGGAGTTATGACAACAAGAGCTTTGAGGGCAAATTGATGTTTAAGTGATTTGTGATTTAATTTAATTTTAATTAATGGGTTTAAGTTTGGAATAGTGTTCAAGTTGTTTTAGATTTATTTTGAATTCTTTATGTCTTAGGTGATGTTATATTTAATTCAATTTAATTTAATTTAATTTAATTTAATTTAATTTTGTTTAGTCTTAATTTTAATTTTATTTTAATTTTTAATTTAATTTTAATTTTATTTTAATTTGATTTGATTTTTTTATTTAATTTAATTTAATTTAATATGTTTTAATTTAATTTAATTTAATTTAATTTAAATTTAAATTTAATTTAATTTTAATTTTAATTTAATATTTTATTTTTATGTTTTAAAGATGATTTAATTTAATTGTTAAAGTATTAATTTAATTGAAATTTTGGAAGGATTTAATTTAAATGTTTTAATTTTAATTTAATTTAATGATTAAGTCTTTTAGCATTTTAAATCTTGAGTTTGGATTATCATTTTAATTGGGAATTAAATATTATTGAAGTGATTAATTTAGGGATTCTTAAATTAAAGAATAAATGTCTTCTTAATAATATCCCTATTTTGATAATTTCAATTTTCATTAATCTTCCAAATTTCATTAATTAAATGATTAAAGTTTACTTTAATTGATCTTAAAAATGATTGATGGGTCTCTATCCTTTAATTATTTAAATTTCAATCATCCAAATCAGATTAGGATCAAATATTTTACTCTCTCATTTTATTAAGCCTAAAGCTTTAATTAAGGGTTAAAATTTTAATTACCATTTTGCCCTTCAAGCTTAATAATTCCATAACTCACTAAATTAAGCTTAAATGAATTTGAAATTTTTATGTGGCTTCACTCACATGTCAATTAAGACATTAGAGGAGAAAATGTGATTTTTCTGTATTTAATTTATTTATATAATTATTTTTGTAGAAAATAGGGATTTCCAAGGAAAATTCAATAAGATGACCAAGGGAATTTTTCTGTTCTTAAGAAAATTATGGGGCACTCCTAATGACCAGAGGACCATTTGGACTAAATTTGGTAATTTTTTGAATTATATTTTATTTAATAGAATTATTTTGAAGTTTTGAAAAATTGATTTTATATTTTTCTTAAATCTCTCCAACCTCAAGGAGTCCAGAGAAATAAATTTTATATTTTTCTGATTTTTCTTTGATTTATTAGAATTATTTTGGTGAGAAGGTTGGAAAATACATTTTAAAAATTAAAAATTACATTAAGCCTTTAAAATTCAATATGACTTAAGAAAGATATTTGGTTTGTTCCTAAATGATTAGAATTCAAAATGTGACATTTTGGTGATTTTTAATATTTTTATAGTTTTTATTATTTTTTAATTATTAAAAATATTAAAATAATGATAAAAATCAACTTTTTTAGAAAATTACAATTTTAATTTTCCTAAGTTCCTGTGATATCAGAGAGGCTCAAAAACCATTTTTGTGAATTTTTGAAAAGTATTTTGTGAGTTATGAATTTTTAAAGTTTAATTTTACCCATTTTTGCTTAAGAGGCTTAATCAACCCATTTGGTGGGGTTAATCAAGTCCAATTCGTTTCAAATTTTTATGTGGTGTTCTCCTATCCCTAGAGGACAGTGGAGAATTGTTTTTAAGTTAATTTGATGAATGGTTAACCCTAATTAATTAAAGTTCAATTTTGGGTATTTAGGCCAATTAGGGTTGTTTAAAGTGAATAAACTCAAAACTTATTTTTCCTAGGTCCTTCTGCTCACAAGCAACATCACCAAATTTTCCTAGAATTTATTTCTCAACATGCTAATTATTGGAATTAAAATACTCAAAACAGTAATATGAACTTGAAAAATCAATAACTTCTCATAGGGATGTCCACTGACCTTGGAAAATTCAAGGAATGTTCCCAAGTTCAGAGGCTTCAAAAGCCCTATGGTCTCATGCCATAGTGAATTTCCTATATGCATGGAGAATTAAAACAATGCAGAGAGTAAAAAAATCATTACAAATAAAATACTTAATGAAATTACTTGATTTCTTTTCCACATCTCCCCTGTTCACTGAGCAAGTGGGTATTTTTATTTTATTTTTAGGATTTTTCTACACAAAGTTATGAATTTTTGAAGTTCTGGGTATTTAATAAATAAGAAAAATCCCTATTTTCCTACTTATCCATGCGGTGTCGCGTCAACCTCGGCAGCTCCGAAGCTCCACGCGTCGTCTCCTGATTCGGCGCTGCCATCTGACTGGGATGCCACGCGGCCCGCGGTTCATGTCCTATTGCTCCGTCCGGCGTGATCCTGGCCGTCCGCTCGATACACGCGCAATCCGACGGCTCCTGGTCATCGTCTACGACTGGTATGAACCTGTGACCTTCAATCTTCTAACCCTAATTTCTCACTCGATTCTCAACGGATTTTCGTGTTCTTATGCTCTATGGATTCGTCTTGAAGAGACAAACACATCGATACGGTAAACATGCATTGAAATTGATTCAAATTAAATGAAGAATCTCTGTAAGCTCGGGAAGAAGAGTGAATCCATACCTTTGCTCAGAGAAGTGAAGCTTCGATCCGAGAGTCAGTGTCACCTTCGATTGGGTCCAAGCAAGCTCCAGATGAAGTCCCTTGGCCCAGTGAATTGTCTAGGTATGATTTCGACCACAGCCGATCACAAAGATTGGAGGCCGGGAGCAATGGCTGGCCCGGTGAGGGGGATTTTGCTGGGAAACTTCTCCTCTTGGTCTGGTGAAGGTGTAAGACCAATCAATTTGGAGATTGGCTCACCGTGGTGAAGTGTCCCGGTTTCGAGCTTGAATTTCAACTCTGAAATTGAGCTCACAGAGAGGAAATGGCAGGGAGATTTCAGTGGGATCAAGTTCTCTATGTGTAGAGAGTGGTCTGAGATGATTTTAGCAGGGTTTCAGTAAGTTTTGGTTCAGCACCTCTCTTGGCCGAGAGGAGGGGGTGTTTAAATAGGCATGGCTGGAGGGCTTCCTGTGGGCTCAAGGCCGGGATCAGCTGCTCTGGTGAGGAGAAGAAGAGCTATGCTGTCCATTTGGGTTGAGACAAGTCAACAAGGGAGAATTGAATTTTTTGGCTCACGTGGAGCTTTCGGCCATGGTGTTTTCCGGTGGCCTGGTGGCTGGCCGGCCAGGCATTGGTCACCATCTTGACCAGTGGGGTCGTGGGTCGGCAATGGTGCAATCAATCGGAGTTTGACATGTGTAAAGGGGCCGAATCGAAATGGAATGGGGAGAGGCTCATTTTGGGTTCAATTTGGTCAACCCATGTATTTGGGCTTGGTTCACCTTCCCATGGTCCGATTTTGGGCCGGGGGATCGGTTAGGTCACCGCCATGGAGTGGTGAAGTCTCCATCCATGGTGAGGTGGCTAAACTCGGTTTAGTGTGCGACATGGTTATGGTTAAAAAGGCTTAATGAAGGATTAGGAAAGGGGGCCCTCCTTTTGCCATTAATGGCTTGGTCACATGTCAAACCTTCCATGGCTTCATATGGCTTGTAAATGGCTTGCTCATGGCTCCATGTGGCTTGGGACAAAGCTTGGTCATTTACATGAAAAAGGGTTTTAGAAATTTTGGTAATTTAGGGGTGATTTGATGGGATTTGGCATATGGTTTGATTTGGAATTATTTCATCATGGATTTAGAACTTAGGAGATGGTTTTATCAAATGGATGATGATAGAGGATTGTCATGTGGGCTTCAAGATGGATTTTGGGCTTTTTGTAATCATTTTGGATGGGCTTTTAGGAAGGCTTAAAGGAATGAGCCTTTAGGTTTAAGAATAAATTCATGGATGGGAATTTTGTATGGGACTTTTGTAGAAGTTTGGGCCAAATAATTGTTGGGTTTGGTTTAGGGATGTGTCATGAGTGATTTGAAATGAATTTGAGGTGGTTTGGGTTTGAATTAGGTTGAATTTGGGTTCATTTGGTAAATAGCCAATGTAGGTCAAATTGGGCTAATTTGGGCCAATGTTGGGCTAAGGTTGAAATTGATGTAAAATTAATGTTGGGAAATGTTTATGGGAGTGTTTCAAAGAGGTTTTAACTTTGGTTGGGTTTTGGTTTTGGGACTTGAGCTTATTTGGGTTAGGTTTGAGTTTAGGTCAAAATTGGGCTTTTTGGTTTTGGGTTGAATTTGAGTGGGGTTTGGGTCCAAATTTTGGGCAAATTATGTTAGTGTTTTGTTTAGGGGGATGTTAGGGAAGGTTTAGAGAAGGTTTGGGGTTAATTGAAGTTGAATTGGTTTGGTTTGGGCTAAGTTTGGGTCATGGGTCCAAATTGGGCTTTAAGGTCAAAAGTGAAATTGGATTCAAATGTCAACCAAATTGGACTTGGATTTGGTCAAAATTGACATTGTGAATATTAAATTGAAGTTTAAAATTGAATTGGACCAAAATTGGGGTCAATTTGGTAGATTTGGTTTGACATTGGGTTCACTTGGGTTAAGAATGAGCTAAATTGGGGTTTTGGTAAAAGTGGGGTAAATTGACAAAATTGGCCTATGGTGTAGTTGGACAAAATGAAATTGGGAATATTTATGATTTTCTAGAATTTTCTGGGAATTTTCTGAATTTTTGGATTTTTTAGCTAAGAGGGGCATTTTGGGTATTTGGAGGGTATTCGGGGGTATTTTTGGAATTTTTGGTATTTTTGGCTATGGATGTTCAATTTGATTCGTAAGGAAATGTTCAAGGTTAATTTCGGGGAATTTTGGGTGATTTGGAAATTTTGGAAGATTTGGGCAATTTTTAAGGGCTTTTAGTAGGTTTGATGGGTTTAGGGTCCCCGGGGTCAAAAATTGAAATTTTGAAAAAAAGAAGATTGATCAAATATGAGTGAAATGGAATCACTTTGTTTGAGCCATGAAGCCATGTTAAGCCTATATGATCCATGAGAGGACTCATTTGAGGCATTCACTATGTTGTTCCTAACCCTCGTAGTCAGGGGCTTAGGGGTTAAGGTCCATCCATATGAATTACCTACATGAGTCAAGGAGCCAAGTTGGGTATGGGTGTGGTTTTAGGATTTAGATTGTGTGTGTGAGAGTGTAGAGTATGAGTGTAGTGAGTGTGTAAGTCAACCCTCACTGCACCAAGCCACCTGTGGTGGTCCTAAGGCCAAAGAGTCCTATAGGAACTCATCCTTTAAACCTTCACTTTCGATCTCAACCCTCTAGGTGATTAGGGGTCTACAATCAAGCTTGTGGGGTTTGCAGGGAGACAAGAAGTGGTTTAAATTTCTAAAGGATGGGTCCCAATTCTAGTCCTCTGAGATAGTCAAAGGAAAAGCCTAAGGCTAGATCCTAAGTACTAAAGAGGGAAGAGAAGACCTCATCAAAAATGAGGTCAACAAGCTCTCCAATGGGTCAAATGGCCCTTGGGGGGGGGGGGTTCCAAGGTTTGCATGGTCACCATGTCCAATCAATTCCAATTCCACTAAAACACCCAATTTTAGCCTTCTACCCACAAATTTTTGTGAAATCACCAAAATGCCCCTAAAACCTTAAAATCCCCAAAATGACCCAAAATCCTAATTCTTCTCCAAAAATCATGTTGAACCACTTCAAATTATCCAAATTGCTCAAATTTACCACAAATTAACCAAAATACCCATACACCACCTAAAGTTACCAAAATGGCCTTAAAGTCCAAAAACAATTCCCAAAATCTCTAAATTTACCCAAACCTCACCAAAACCAATTCTAACCACCTAATGTTCCTAATGGCACCCAAAATCCCCTAAACCCACCAAAATTGGCCAAAACTCCTAAATTACCTCTAAATTCCCAAAATCCCCAAATTACTCCATATTTCCACCAAATTCATTTCGAGCTCACCTAATTTTAAATTCAAACTAATTATCATCATGCACAAGCCCAAACTAAACCAAGTTCAAACCCACTCACCCCCAATTCCAAATCCAAATAACAAGCCCAAGTCTACTACCCCAAAATTGAACCCAACTCCAAACTCCATCAAATCAAACCACATAATCATTTTAGTTCCACAAAATTTGTCTCCTAAATTCATCATGACATTTTCCTAGACCAATTTGAGTCTGCAATTAGTTTAAAACCTAGCCTAAACCTAGCCCAAATCCAATTTCAAGCCTAAGCCCTAATTCTAAGCTTAATCCACAATCCAATTCAAATCCTTTGAATTAATCAAAGCTCTAATCACCACAACCATGTTTAAGCTCTGAGATACTAATTGACCCACTTTTTAATTTGTTTGCAAATTAAGTTTATAGTAACCGTACCAAAAACTTGATCTCGCTTTAATATATATATATATATATATATATATATATATATATATATATATATATATATATATATATATATATATATATGATTTTATGATGGAATGTGGATTCTACGCAAGTATACGTATCATATCAAGTAATACAGGGCTCTAGTGGAGTCCTGGTTATCGATCCCACAGGGAAATTTTTAACAGATTTGTATCAGCTAAATTTAAAGGAATTACTTACTAATAAAGTAAACAAAAATTTAAAGTAACTAAAGCAAACTAAAGTAAACTAATGCTTGAAATAAAGTTGATTTAAATAATCCAGAAAAAGTATCATTCTCCTTGTTTTTAGAAAATTAAGTGAAAGACGAATTTAAATAGAATCTTTGAATTGTATTGTGACAAATAGGAGCACTCCTATTCTTTATCCTTTGATCTAGGTGCAAAGAACATTGACTAATCCTATGTTTGATTACCGAATCCACGGCTAGCTCGGGAGGATACTCGGTCGCCACTTTAGAGCTCCCACGTTCCCCTCACCTAAGGGCTAACATCTACACTTCAGCTCTCAAACAATAGGACCAAATTGAATATTTTAGTCTGTCACACTAAAATGTCCAATTCTACGTCCGATAATTAATATTTTCCTATTTATTTGCACCCTCCTTCCAAGGTTTTTGACTTCCCGAATATTGGATGTAATTTTTACTATAGTTGATAATTCAACATATTTTAACAACTCAATCGTCGGATAGAAAGTAAATTAAGTTTTAAGTAAAAATTATCACACTTTATTTTAATATATTAGGTACTTCTATTTAATTTCATCAATTCACATAATTTTCATAAACAAGGAGAAAGACTAATAAAACTACTCAGAATGCATGAGAATAAAACAAAGCATGGATTTCATTTAAAGTTAACAACAACAATAAACAAAGATACTTATCTTAATTTCCTCCCTGCGTAATTCTCGAAGTTCCTTCGACTTTTCCTTCTAGTACAACAAACTTCTAACTAAATAGTACTCAAATACAAATAAACTCAAGAAACTCACTAATGACAAACAACAGACACACTTAAGACACCAAAAAGAGACACACAAAAGACTAAAATTCATCATCTATTTATAGAGGTAGGCAAAGGTCCAAGAGATGCGTAAACACCTCTTCAAAAAGCGTCAAGGTTCAATGTATTTGCATTTTGAACTGTCTCGCCGTCGGCGGGAAACGACCTCGCAGCCAGCGGGGCTTCTAGAAGGTCTTTAAACCTTGCGATCTCGCTGTCGGCGGGCTCGGGCTCGCTGTCGGCGAGATCGGGCTCGCTGTCAGCGAGGTAGTTATAATTCCTTCAGAAATTCTCCTCATGATCTCGTCGTCAGCGGCCTCGATCTCGCTGTCGGCGACTTAGTTCAATTTGCATGAATTTCTTCCTTTTTGATCCAAATTCGCTTCATTTCATGTTTTTTTCTTCCATCACTTATAAATCTTCATTCATGCAGTAAAATAAAAAAAATACCTTTCTTTAAAGTGCAATTTCATCAAAAATAGATATGAATTTCTTAATGTATTTTTCTGTGATCAAAATCCCCCAAACTTAATTATTACTTGTCCTCAAGTAATTTTAATACTAAATAAAAAAAATGATTTCTGTAATAGAATTTTTCAATTCAGATAATATGAATTAAATTTAAATATCATTATAGTAAAATTGAATAGAAATATTTCTAAGTAATTAAATTAACTTTATAGATATAAGATTATTTAGTTATCAGGTCTAAGATTTCTAGCTTTCTATTTATTTCAGGAATGACTATATTTAAAAAGAGTAAATTACTTACGATATTTAGATGATAGGAAATTCAAGAAAACACTGTTTAGTAAAATACTAATTCATAAATATAAGTTTTAGAAATATAATTAAGTTTTATCCTTTAGGTTGATTCCATTGAAGCCAATTTTTCATAAGGCATCTCCTCAAACTTCTCCTCACTTATGTTTTTCTTTTATTTTCTTTTCTTTTTGGATTGATTTTCAATCTTTCTTCTTCATTTTTTTTCTTTTTCTTTTTCTAGTGAGGATTACTGTATATAGATAGCCTGTTAATAATTTTGAACTTCAATTTCTCTTCCTAAAATTGAAACTTAAAATATTTCCTTGCTTTATATATATTTCATAGCCTTTACTTCATTGAGTTTCAATCCATTCTTTTTCACTTAAATACTTAAGAATTTTCAATTTTTAGAATCCATTTAATTAATTGAATTACTAGAAACATTTATTTAACTTTCTATAATAAAGTAATTCATGTTTATTGAATTGAAAAACTACTATAGAAAATCATTTGATAATAATTTTTGAAAATAGAAATTGAGAACAATTTAATAATTAAATTTGTATTTTTACCTTCCCCCAAACTTAAATTTTTTTTATCTATACTAAATAATGAAAAGGGAAAGTATATAGTAAAATTCATCATACCTTTGAGCTTTAGGTATTTCTTTTCTTTGAAATTTTTGTAGGCTTTTTCATTACTTAAAGAACCTGTACTGTTAGTATTCTTCCACATATAGTATTTAAAAGAAAGTGCAGGGATGAAATTTTTTTTAAAATAAGTATCAAACATAACAAATGAAAACTTAATCTATTACTACACATACAATCAACTAATCTATTTTAAAACATATTAAAACAATCTAAACAATGTTAACATTCATAACTTATAAAAACTTAAACTAACATCCTATATATATATATATATATATATATATATATATATAAAATTGCAAACTAATTTATCACACATAAGAAGTCTAATATAATAGCATAAGCAAATATACCAACATCCACAAGTCTCTAGAAAGTACAGAATAATTACATCCAAAATAATAAAGTTTCCAAAACAACAAATCTAAACAAACTAAACAAACCAAACAAAGGCTTTAACTTCTGCATCAAAATCCCAAGCTATGTCATCTCCCTGATCTCCAGGCTGAGAAGGCTGAGCAAGCTGGTACTGTGAATAGAGGGGGCATTCAGGAAAGACAACATCTAAATCACCACTCCTATATCGACGTTCAGCCTCATAGTATGCAATTTCATATTCTGAATGTCGCTGGAGATATTCGCTATCATAATCGTGTCTTCTTTCCAAGCCTCCGATCCTTTGGTCTATATGCTCAAATATTCTTTTCATATTTTCTCCAAATAGCTCAAAACTCTTTCTACTCAGGGTTAATTCATTCATCAGATCTTGAAGGGTAGGAGTGGTGTACTGAGGGGGTGGATCATAACTAGTAGAGGGTATATCTCTATTTGAAGAAGGTACATAATCTCTTGTCACAGATCTCCATCCTTCGTGGGATTCATATTTCTTTATATTAGCCTGAGTAAGGGGTTTCATAGGTTCAACCCATTCCTCATTATCTCTTGCCTCTACCCCAGATAATTTGCAGAGTGCATAGATAAGACCAGGATGTCCTAGTCCTCCTCCACTTTGATTTCTAGCGGTGGCTAATATATTCTTATAAATAACATTTCCCACATTAATACTCTTCTGGTTCTAAATATAGAAATTCAGAACTGCTCTATCTCTTGTTACCTCACTATGGTGGTAGGTAGGTAACAAAGTAGAAGAAATAAAATAATGCCAGGCTTTAGATGTTGCATTTAACATAGAAAGAGGGAAGTTTACCCGTTCCCGCCGCTTTATCTTCCGGACTCCTTTCCCATCAGTGAGAAAGTCGATCACCTCTTCCAGTGGTCCTTCCATAGTTCCAAAAGTTTCATACTCGCTGGTGTAAGTGTCTCGTACTTCATAATAAGCGTTTATTCTAGCATCGTTGAATTCTACGAAAAATCCTCTAACCTTAACCGGTGCATCTTCAGCCTGTGTTAAATTTGCATAAAATTCCTTTACTACTTCTACAGCTGCTCTGTTGGTCACGAAACAGAAATTTTCCCATCCTCGCTCCCTAATGATTCGCTCAACTTCTCCTCCTGGATTCTTGAGAACTCGATCTTGAATGCATTTTCTTGATTGGATATTTTGAAAATATTGATTTTGTGCTCTTGCATTTATGAATCCGGTTTCGTCATAATCTATCCGTCGCTTTTGTCGTGGAGCCATTTCTCGATCTGTGAAATTTGCAAAAATCTTAACTAAACTCCAAAATATTACTAAGAAGGCTTCCTACAACATCTAAAATTTATTTAAATCAATTTCCATGAAATTCTTCCAAGTATTTTCTCCACATTTCAGATTTTTTCAAAATTCCCCAATGTAGAAGAAATCCATGGTGAAAATCAAAAGTGTTTGCATAGGAGTGAAGCTCTTACCAAGGAAAGATGAAATCCAGTGTCAAAAAGTGTTGAAATCGTTTCAAATCCGAGATCTCTCAAGCCCTAGGTCGGTTTTTTCGAAGTTTTGAGGAAGGGGATGATGAATAGTGTCGGTTGACCGGTCAAATATAGGTCTTTTCGCGATCTCGCTGTCGGCGAGATTTTTCTTGCCGTAAGCAAGCTAATTAATTTGATAAGGCAAAAATTTTGGGAAAAATCCGCCGTCGGCGAGCTCGGTCTCGCTGTCAGCGGGTTTTCTCGCTGTCGGCGAGATCCCAAAATTTTTAAATTTTTGAAATTCGTCAACCATTTTCAACCTCAATTTGCCTTTAATCAATCTTCCGATCACTTAATTTTAATAATAGTATAAAAATTAGATACTTCTACTCACAAAAAGTTCACACAACACAAATAATATAACTTTATATATGAAATCCATGAGACTTACAAACTCCATACTAACAACTTAACAACATACTTAACTTAAATGTTCAAATCCATAATACTCATCATCGCAATCCACACCACAACACTCTAAATGCTGAGACATAACAATTACATAAAATCTCATCAATTCTGAGATGATCAAATCAAAGTTCGACTCATAATAAAACCTAAATCCAAATCAACACATATATACACAAATATATGAAATAAACATAAAAAACTTTCCTACTCTTCAGTGTTTGAACTATCATCTTCTCTGATATTCCCGATGCGACGCAGGTGCACAAATAAATTGTAGAAAGGCCTGAAAGGGAATTCTGCAGTAGATTCTTCATTAATCCATCCTTTCTATCTTAGTAAATGAATAAAACTGGCCTCCAGATGTCCAGTATGATCAAAGTGCTCCTTCATCCTCCAGTCAATGTGATCAAACATATCAGAGATATTGTCGATGGAATTCATCACATTTTGCAATTCTTTCTCCAATCCTTTAATCTTCTTCAGAATGAAATTAGTTTTATCAGTAAGGGGCCTTGCTAAAGGATTGTTCTGTGATGCTCTGTCAGAAATAATGGTAATCTCATCATTGTTATCCAAAGTTGGAAACATATCCGTAGGATTAAGTGGTTTCCATGGTAAAAGTACTTTTTCCCAAGCCTCATAAGAAACTTGGTACTGACTGCATAAAGTAAATGTAGTCGATGGGTGTCCAAGTCCATGCATTGATCCATGCACAATCAATCCCAATGCAGACTTTACTATTATTGATCCAACCTCGATAGGTAGTCCAATTTGAATACAGTAGTTTAATATAGCGCATTCCTTTGAAACCTTATTTACCCTCATAGTAGGTAATAGTTTTGATGATATAAAGAAATGCCAATGCTTCGAGACAGGATTAAGAAGTGATGCAGAAAAACTGACATACCCGTCTTCGCGTAACTCCCAATCATCAGGTTTGTCGGTCAGGTATCTATAGATCTCGTTCATATTGTATCTTGAAGGCACAAAGTTGGAATAATGACAAACAAAGGTATTCTCTATAGAAAATAACTCATTTACCCGTGAAGGAGAAAATGTTACCCATCTTCCTCTGACGTAGACATTTCCATTGTTGATCGCATGTAAATTAGAGTAAAACTCTTTAACTACTGGAATAACTACAACGGATGTCGTATAACAAAATACCTCCCAATGCCGCTATGCGATCATTTCTTCGATTTTTGTGGTGGAATTCTCTACTCCTCTGTTGACAAATCCTCTTTCTTTAATAAGTCTTTTCTTCATTAAGCCTTTGTTGAAGATTTGCTGCGCTTCCGAACTGACGAATTTTCTTCGGTTCAAAACTTCAGTTTTTGAGGTTTCTAAGAGTTTGGTGGCCATTTCAGATTGAAATGATTGGTCTCTAGTCGTTTCTAAGGAAGAAAACAGTGTGAATTTGGAATTGGGATAATTTCCTACGAAGAAATGGCTTCGAACCGTCCAAAACCGCACGAAAATTCTTAAGAAACCAAAATTTCAACTGCCTCGCCGTCGGAGGGAAGTTTCTCGCCGTCGGCGAGCTAGTTATAAAACTGA
Organism: Papilionanthe hookeriana x Papilionanthe teres; assembly: GCA_022702705.1. Taxonomy (NCBI): domain Eukaryota; kingdom Viridiplantae; phylum Streptophyta; class Magnoliopsida; order Asparagales; family Orchidaceae; genus Papilionanthe; species Papilionanthe hookeriana x Papilionanthe teres. The sequence continues at coordinate 42,361,994 of CM040424.1, read as the reverse complement.
CTTAAGTCATGGCACACGATCTCGCTGTCAGCGGGCTCGGGCTTTCTGTCGGCGAGATTCGTAAAAATCGCCCAATTTTGCTCTGGTCCGAATATTTTCTGATCTCATCATATAGGTTCGAATTTGTGATGATTCTAATTAAAAATTTGAGTAGAAAGATTAGTTTTAATAATATAGACTCACTAATTTATAGATAATTTAAAATAAAAGACTACTATGGGTTGCCTCCCATAAAGCGCTTGGTTTAACGTCGTCAGCCCGACCTAATTTCAATTAGTAATCAGGTTGACTAAGCATTAAAACGTCTTTAAAATTTGGTCTTCTACCTTCGAAATATGATTTTAATCTATTTCCATTTACCTTAAATCTATGTCCTGTTTTTGGATCTTTAACTTCTATAGTTCCATATGAAAATATTTGAGTTATAGTGAAAGGTCCTAACCATCGAGATTTCAATTTCCCAGGAAATAATTTCAATCTAGTATTATATAACAAAACTTCTTGTCCCGGTTCAAAATTTCTCTAATTAATCTTCCGATCATGCCATAATTTCATTCTTTCTTTATAAATTCTATCATTATTATATGATTCATTTCTTAATTCTTCCAATTCATTTAATTGCAACAATCTCTTCTCACCAGTTTCTTTCATATTATAATTAAATTCTTTAATCGCCCAATATGCTTTATGTTCTAATTCAACTGGTAAGTAGCAAGTTTTTCCATATATAAGCCTATAAGGAGTCATTCCAATCGAGTTTTATAAGCGATTCCGTATGCTCATAATGCGATTGTCTAGTCTTATAGACCGCCTAATCTATTAGAGTTTACAGATTTTTCTAATATAAGCTTAATCTCTTGATTAGAAACTTCAGCTAATCCACTAGTTTGTGGATGATAAGCAGTTGATATTTTATGCATAATATTATATTTTTCTACTAGTTTGTGAATATATTTGTTTCTAAAATGAGTTCCTCCGTCGCTGATAATTACTCTCGGCATTCCAAATCTAGTAAAATTATTTTTCATTAAAAATTTTGAAACACTTTTAGCATCACACCTAGGTAAAGCTTGTGCTTCAATCCATTTGGAAACATAATCAACAACTACTAATATGTATGAGTTTCCAAATGAAGGAATAAAAGGTCCCATGAAATCTAATCCCCAAACATCAAAAATTTCAACTTTTAATATAAAATTCAGAGGCATTTCATATTTTCTCGATATGTTTCCAACTCTTTGGCATTTATCGCAAGTTTTTATATATCTATATACATCCCTAAATAGAGTAGGCAAGTAGAATCCAGATTGTAGAATTTTATACGCAATTTTATCTGTCCCAAAATGTCCTCCAAAATCAGAGTCATGACATTTTTGAATGATTGGTTCAGTTTCTTCATAAGGCACACATCTTCTAATAATTAGATTCTTACATTGCTTATATAAGTAAGGTTCATCCCAAAAGTATGTTCTAGTATCATAAATAAATTTTTGTTGTTGTTGCAAAGTTAACATAGGTGGTAAAATGTCACTTACAATATAATTTACTATATCAGCATACCAAGGTATTTTCCACTCATTTATATTAGAAAGTTGTTCATCAGGAAAACTGTCTAAAATTTCATTATCAATATCAGATAATTCATGATTTTCTAATCTTGATAAATGATCGGCAATTTGATTATCAGTTCCTTTTTGTTAATGATCTCAAAATCAAATTCTTGCATTAATAATATCCATCTAATTAATCTTGGTTTAGAATCTTTCTTTTGCATTAAATATTTTATAGCAGTAATGATCGTATGAACAATACATTTAGTTCCTATTAGATAATGCCGAAATTCATTAAAAGCATATACAATCGCTAATAATTCTCTTTCAAGTAATCGTATAATTTATTTCAAAGCATCATTTAGAGTTTTACTAAGCATAAGTATATAACTTTGAAAATCTTATCATATCTTTGCCCAAGAACTGCTCCTATAAGATAATCACTAGCATCACACATAAGCTCAAATGGTTTCTCCCAGCTAGGTGAAACTATTATAGGTGCTCGTAATTAATTTATCTTTTAATAATTCGAAAGAATTCGTGCATTCGAGTTGTAAATTCAAATTTCTTGTCCTTTTCAAGAAGTTGGCAAGAGGTTTAGTAATTTTTGAAAAATCTTTAATATAACGTCTGTAAAATCCAGCATGTCCAAGAAAACTTCTTACCCCTTTTACCGTAGTTGGAGGTGGTAATTTAGCTATAACTTGAATTTTTGCAAGGTCTACTTCCATGCCTTTTTCCGAAATTTTATGCCCTAATACAATGCCGCTCGTAACCATAAATCGACATTTCTCCCAATTAAGAACTAAATTAGTTTTCTCACATACTTCAAATACTTTTTCAAGATGATTTAAGTATGTGTCAAATGTTGTTCCAAATACGTAGAAATCATCCATAAATACTTCTATTCCATTATCAATTAATTTACTAAATATCGACATCATACATATCCGGAATGTTGCGAGTGTGCATTACATAATCCAAAAGGCATCCTTCAAAAAGTGAAAGTTCCATAAGGACTAGTAAATGTAGTTTTCTCTTGATCCTCAGGAGCAATTTGTATTTGATGATAACCGGTATATCCATCTAAGAAACAAAAATATTTATGCTGGCTAATCTATCTAACATCTGGTCTAGAAATGGTAAAGGGAAGTGATCTTTTCTGGTGGCTGCTTTTAATTTTCTATAATCAATACATATTCGCCATCTAGTAACTTTTCTTATAGGGATAAGATCATTATTTTCATTAGCTTTGACGGTCACTCCTCCTTTCTTAGGTACACAGTGGATTTGGCTTACCCAAGCACTGTCAGAAATAGGATATATAATACCATTATCTAACCATTTTAAAATTTCCTTTTTAACTACTTCTTTCATTATTGGATTTAATCTCCTTTGCAGATCTGCTTTAGGCTTATGTTCATTATCTAAAATAATTCTGTGCATACAGATTGGAGGACTAATTCCTTTAATATATGCTAAAGTCCAACAAAAAAATTTCTTATATTTTTTTAAAGTATCTAAAAGTTTTTGTTCTTGAGATTCATTTAATTCTGATGAAATAATAACTGGTAGAGTTGAAGAATTACCTAAGTAAGCATATTTTAAATGATTAGGTAACATTTTTAATTCAAGTTCAGGAGATTTAATAATCGATGGAACTATATTTTTTTCAGTGTTTTCTGTGTTATCCAAAAATTCAAATTTCTCTTGAATATAATCTAGTTCTTTATTTATATCGGTTTTTTCAATTAATTCAGTATTTTCTTTTTCTAATTTTTCTTCATAATATTCCTTAAAATGTTCTTTTTGTAAATGATCAAGTACTTCCATTCGAAAACACTCATCATCTTTTTCTAGTGCAGGATATTTCATTGATTTACAAATATTAAAAGTAACTTTTTGTTCATTTTCTCTCATAATTAATTCTCCTTTCTGAACATCAATCATAGCTTTCCCAGTGGCTAAAAATGGGCTTCCTAAAATGATAAGAATTTCTTTATCTTCTTCCATATCTAAGACAATAAAATCTACGTGGAAGATAAATTTGTCCACTTTTACTAATACATCTTCAATAACTCCCTTAGGATATGTAACAGAACGATCAGCTAACTGAAGAGTTACTGAAGTAGGTGAAATTTCTCCCAATCTTATTCTTTTAAAAATTGATAGAGGCATTAGATTGATGCTTGCTCCTAAGTCACACAATGCTTTTCCATAGAATTTTCTCCAATATCGCAGGGTATAGTGAAACTACTAGGATCTTTTAATTTTTCAGGAAGTTTTTTCTGAATAATAGCACTACACTCTTCACTAAGTGCGACCATTTCATTATCGGTAAATTTTCTTTTTTTATTTAGAATATCTTTCATGAATTTTACATAGTTTGGCATCTGTTCTAAAGCTTCTACGAAAGGAATATTTATCGTTAATTTCTTCAAATTTTCAAGGAATTTAGCAAATTATTTATCTTTTTTATGTTGAATTAGTCTTTGAGGAAATGGTGGTGGAGGTTTTTCCACAGAAATTTTCATTGGTATTAAAGGATTTTCTAAATTTGAATCTTGATGATTCTTTTCCTTTTCAATTTCCACTTCCTCTTTTTGACTTTCAAGTTCTTTTGTAATTTGAGGTTCTAATTCTTTTCCACTTCGTAATTGTATTGCTTTAATTTGTTTATTTCCTTTGTCTTTGGGATTTATTTCCACATTACTAGGAAATGTTCCAGTATTCTATTATTAAGTGTGGTAGCTTATATATCCAAGTTGAGTTTCAATATTTTTAATAGCTGTTCCTTGATTTTGTAATTGATTACCTTGTATTTGTAATTTATTTCCTTGATTTTGTAAATGTTGACCCATATTTAATATTAATACTTCTATTGATAATTTCTTATCTTTAAATTGTGGGTAATTATTATTAAATCCAGGTGGATAATTAGGTTGATAATTAGAATTTCCTTGACTAGAAGGGATTCCTAATGGTTGTGTTATGTTATTCATCCATGGTTGATTAGTTGTATTATTATTCCAATTAAAATTAGGATAATTTTTCCATCCAGGATTATAATAATTTGCATAAGGATTATTGGGTCTGTTATTAATTGCATTTATAGTTTCATATTGAGATTGGGATTCAATAAGTTGTCCAGATGAATTTTCTTCTAATATAGATGGAGAGTAATTCATTTCAAAATGATCTAATTTTTTAGATACAGCAGCGATTTGCGAAGCTAACATAGATATTGCATCATTTTCATGAATACTAGCTATCTTTTTCGGATTCATTCTATCAAGCGAGCCGTTGAAAATTATTGGTTGCCATTTCTTCGATTAGTGCATAGGCGTCATCAAATGGTTTTGACATTAATGATCCTCCAAGCAGACACATCGATGATTGATCTTAAAGATCCTACTAATCCATTATAGAAAGTTTGAATAATTAACCAATCTGGTAACGCATGATGTGGGCATTTCCTAAGAAGTTCTTTAAATCTCTCCCAAGCTTCATATATTGATTCTCCATCAAACTGACTAAAAGAAGTTATATCATTTCTAAGCTTAGCAGTTTTAGATGGTGGACAATATTTGGATAGAAATTTTTGTGATAACTCTCCCCAAGTTTTAATAGATCCAGGTGCTAACGAATTTAACCACATTTTAGCCTTATCCCTTAAAAAAGGAAAATGTCTAAGTCTAATAGCATCGTTAGATACTCCTTCGTATTTGAAAGTAGCACAAAGTTCTAAAAAACTAGCAAGATTTAAATTAGGATCTTCAGTAGGTGAACAACTAAATTGATTGTTTTGTACCATTTGGATAATTGCAGGTTTAAGTTCAAATGAATTAGCAGCTACATCAGGGTTTTAAATAGTTAAATGAACGACATCTAATGTAGGGTTGACATAATCTCGTAATGGTCTTGGTTGATTGATATTTTCATTGTCAGGAATATTTGTCATTTATGTTAGATTTATAATTTCTCTTTTTTGTTTTCTAATTCTTTTAATTGCACGCTCTAATTCTGAATCGTATGGTATTAAATTTTCTTTTCCAAATTTTTTCATACAATTTTATAAAACAAAATAGTTCGTTACTCTAGTAAATAATTTCTTTACTTCCCCGACAACGGCGCCAAAAACTTGACCCACTTTTTAATTTGTTTGCAAATTAAGTTTATAGTAACGGTACCAAAAACTTGATCCCGCTTTAATATATATATGATTTTATGATGGAATGTAGATTCTACGCAAGTATACGTATCGTATCAAGTAATACAGAGTTCTAGTGGAGTCCTGGTTATCGATCCCACAGGGAAGTTTTTAACAGATTTGTATCAGCTAAATTTAAAGGAATTACTTACTAATAAAGTAAACAAAAATTTAAAGTAACTAAAGCAAACTAAAGTAAACTAATGCTTGAAATAAAGTTGATTTAAATAATTCAGAAAAAGTATCCTTCTCCTTGTTTTTAGAAAATTAAGTGAAAGACGAATTTAAATAGAATCTTTGAATTGTATTGTGACAAATAGGAGCATTCCTATTCTTTACCCTTTGGTCCAGGTGTAAAGAACATTGACTAATCCTATGTTTGATTACTGAATCTGCGGCTAGCGTCGGGAGGATACTGGCTGCACTTCAGAGCTCCCATGTTCCCCTCACCTGAGGGCTAACATCTACACTTCAGCTCTCAAACAATATGACCAAATTGAATATTTTAGTCTGTCACACTAAAATGTCTAATTCTATGTCCGATAATTAATATTTTCCTATTTATTTGCACCCTCCTTTCAAGGTTTTTGACTTCCTTGAATATTGGATGTAATTTTTACTATAGTTGATAATTCAACATATTTTAACAACTCAATTGGCCAGATTGAAAGTAAATTAAGTTTTAAGTAAAAATTATTACAATTTATTTTAATATATTAGGTACTTCTATTTAATTTCATCAATTCGCATAATTTTCATAAACAAGGAGAAAGACTAAGAAAACTACTCAGAATGCATGGGAATAAAATAAAACATGGATTTCATTTAAAGTTAACAACAACAATAAACAAAGATACTTATCTTAATTTTCTCCCTAAGCAGACTCCTTGAAGTTCCTTTGACTTTTTCTTCTAGTACAACAAACTTCTAACTAAATAGCACTCAAATACAAATAAACTCAAGAAACTCACTAATGACAAACAACAGACACACTTAAGACACTAAAAAGAGACACACAAAAGACTAAAATTCATCCTCTATTTATAGAGGTAGACAAAGGTCCAAGGGATGCTTAAACACTTCTTCAAAAAGCATCCAGGTTCAATGTATTTGCATTTTGAACTGTCTCGCTGTTGGCGGGAAACGACCTCGCCGTCAGCGGGGCTTCTAGAAGGTCTTCAAACCGCGTGATCTCGCTGTCGGCGAGCTCGGGCTCACTGTCGGCGAGGTAGTTATAATTCCTTCAAAAATTCTCCTCATGATCTCGCCGTCGGCGGCCTCGATCTCACCTTCGGCGACTTAGTTCAATTTGCATGAATTTCTTCCTTTTTTGATCCAAATTCGCTCCATTTCATGTTTTTTGCTTCCATCACTTATAAATCTTCATTCCTGCAGTAAAATAAAGAAAATACCTTTCTTTAAAGTGCAATTTCATCAAAAATAGATATGAATTTCTTAATGTATTTTTCTGTGATCACTAATCACATCACCAAATTAGCCCAAATATTGTGCCATGGACCAATGATCCCTTAAATTGTGGAAACCCCCTTATTTGGTTAAGTGACCTATTTAAGCCATCGTCTGATTAAACATTAAATTTAATCACAATTAAACCTTGCGTTGGCCTCCCTGAGCCAGCTAGCCGCCACCCTTGGTCTCGCCAGCCGCTCTAGTGGCCAGAAAGCCTAAAACTGAGAATGACACCTATGGTCTAAACCCAAATCCTCACCCATCCATTGTGGCACACTCCCACTGGTCACTTGCTCTGTTCTCCCATCCACTTAAGCTTACTGGCAGCCTAGGGACTCCAACTTGGCCTGGGTTCCATGGCCAAAGCAGGAGAGGTGCATGAACTAAGGGGAAACTCTGTCGAATTGTTTCTAGAGCTCCCTACATAAATCCTATGTGCAATTCAACCATTTTCCAGCCCTCATTTTCACCACTCGAGCCCAATTTAGCCTCTGAAATTCAGGGCATCTCACGATCTTAAAACCAAACTCCTCAAAACTAAAAATGGACCATCCCATAAGATTCAATAGACCTTAAAACCATCTCCTCAATCAAAAGCTCCCTTTTCTGAGCCCTCTATCATACCTCAAGACCGAACCCATGCCACCCTCCGATTGAAGCCATACATAGGCCTATCCTCACCTCGGGAAGCCACTTAGGAGCTTCGTGGACTCAAGGCGAACATTTCCAACCAACCAAATCAAGGCCTCGCCTCTTGGGATAAGGTATAACCTGAATACTTTGATTTTATGCTCGGGTTGGATATTTGTGAAAGAAATGTGCATTTCATATGTATTTAACCGTATAGATGTATTTGTCTCACTTAGATGAAGTTGTAGGAGCAAACCATACTTAATTTATTTGTGTATCGAGCAAGATCTTAGGGTTAGAAGTTGGACGATTCTTGGGTTAGAGCGCACTTGGGATGATTAATGGGTGTCGTCTATTTTCGCTTATATTGAACGGATGACCTAATCACGTCGAACGGGAGCGTGGAATGGGAACTACGGGCCAAATGGCAAGCTGAGTTGTAAAGCATAGCCAATCAAATACCACTGCTTGTGCGTTCGGAGATGCCGAGGATAATGTGGATAAGTAGAAAAATAGGGTATTTTGGAATTAAATAATTACATAAACTTTAAAAATTCATATTTTGGTGTAGAAAAATCATAAAAATAATTAAAAAAATATATGTGCTCAGTGGACATAGGAGAATTTATTGGACTAAAAATAAAAAATATTTATTAAATATTTTATTTCAAATAATTTAAATACTCCAAAGGGTAATTAAATCCTAACTAATTAAAATTTTCTAAAATTAAACGAAATTTTGAGGGCTTGCTCTTAATGAACTTAAGAGTCTTTCTAATTTTTGCAGGGTAAAATGGAACTTCTATGATCAAAAGCCCTAAATTTTTGGGTATTTGACATTATTTTAAATTTAAAAAATTATTAAAAAATAAAATAAAGGTCAAAAAAATATAAAATCATGTTTGGTAGGTCTAATATGGTCAGAGGACTCTAGAAAAAAATTAAATCTAATTTTAAATAATAAAATTATATTTTTCTATTTTAAGATTAATAAAAATTGGAAAAATATAAAATAATTCTAAAGGTCACCACAATGGGCCAAGATGAGGAATATCACTTAATAAGGCCTCCGTAAGAATTTAAAAGCCATAAAAATTTTTTTTGACGTAAAAAAGTTTTCAATAAGTAAATAATAATTTTGGCTTAAAATAATTATATAAAATAAAATTAAAATCAGAAAATTAGAAAATTTAATTTGGAATGTTCCTTGAGACTAAGGGAACCAAAAAATAAAAAAAATTTAAATTTAAAATAAAAACCTTATTTTAAAGCTATTTTCTAATTTTAAAATAATTAAAAAAATACCAAAATCTTGAAAAATATGAAAATACTCCAAAGTATCCTAAATATCATCCTAACCGCAAAGAATAACTTAAAGATGATTTTGTAAATTTCCAAAGGTGTTAAAAAGTATTTTATTCTTTAAATGTATTTTTCTTAATTTGTAAATAAAATAATTATAAAGAATAAATTAAAATCATAAACATATAATGAAAAATTCTTTGAGTTCTTTGATTTTAAAGAGACTTATGAAAAATATAAAAATAAAATTTTGAAATGAAAACTTATTTATTTTTTTATTTACTCAGAAAAATCAATTAAAATTTATAACAATTAAATTATATATCTAAAATTCAAAAAAAAAGTTCGTAGTGGTCTTCTGACCTAGGTGACATTCTAATAATTTTCTTAAGGATGGAAAGTTTAATTATCCTTAAAAATTCCTATTTCAAGCTAAAATATTTATTAAAAATTAAATAAAAATCTGAAAAATATAAACTCTTCTTCGATGTTTCAATTAACCCACGAGTAGGGTAACAACAAATTTTAAAGTCATTTGAGTTAAATTTAAAGAATTATGAAGTGGAAGACCCTAAGGGCAAACGATAATGTTAGAATCTTGAACCTTAACTAAGATTTGGGTTAAAACTAGAGGGTAAATGAGTTATAATGATTATAATTATTGAATTATTGAAACATGAAGGGTTCAAGGGTAGAAACCAACTCATATCATTTTCTATAAAATGGTAAAGATTTAATTTTCCCAAATTGTTGTGATTTGAATGTCGATCAAGTTGGAAGATCTGACGTGAAGGGCTTGGTTTAGGAAGATAATGACTCATTAGTTAGAGGCCCCAAATCAATTTTTAAATGATAACATGATCTTGTAATGAGAGTTTAATTCATCTCATTTAAACTTTCCATAAATTCCAAATCTACTCATAAAAGACTTAAGAGCTTAATAGTGAACTCTGCTTGATCTATTTCCATTTAATAAGGTTTTGAAAAGAGATAAGATCAATTATAAACATCTTTCAAACACTACAAACTCAACCTTAATTAAAAAGGGTAAAGATTATCCTGGTAGCTTAATTTCTCCTTAAGGGCGTCTGGCAGCATAATTCCTGAATAAAATATCAAATAATTGTCTAGTTACCTTGCTCATGGGGTAATTAAAACATTAAAGTCAACTGAGCATAATCTAATAAGTTATATTTAAATCTTAAATTAACTAGGGGATGATCAATTCAAGGAAGATAATTAGTCCAAATGAACTAGAAATGATTCAGAAGATTTTGAAAGATGTTCACAGTCATGCTCTGATCACTTTTGTAATCTTTTGGATATTTTGAAAGACATCTGAACTTATTATCCTTTTCTGAAGAAAATTATCCTCGAAACCTTTAGGGACCCACCAAGATATGCCCCGAGACCGATTAATTCACCAATTCCAATAAAATATCCTAGCACTACTTGTCCTACATTTATAACCCAATGCCCAAAGATTTGAGTCTTGGATAAGGTATTTAAATCCTTGAGAGCGATAAGGAATATTTCGTTAATGCTGCATATGGATCATTAGACATGTGTAAGTCTTAGGTCTAGGACACGAGGGTAATGACAATAATACTTATGTGTGCAAAACAAGGGATAAGAAATGAGATTTGGAATAGTATCTTCGACCTCAAGGATCCTTCAATAAAGGGGATATGACTGATGTTTTTGTTCACCAACTTTTGGTAAAAGCTATCTCTGATAGTCTTCGGTTGCCGGTAGTCCTAGCCTGCTTAGAGTAATTAGCCTGTGAACCATATTACTTCACAAAAAAAACAAATACTTACAATATAAGATAATGAAAGTCCCTTTTTGAAACATGATTATTGATCCCCGATAAATATATGTGCGCCAAAAACTTGACTCCACACCAAATATATGTGCTGATGATTTAGATATGAAAATTATGATTTTATAATATGGGATACTACGCAAGTATACGTATCGTTTATCAAGTAATATAGGACTTTCTAATTAAGCCCCGAGATATCGAACCCACAAGGAAAAACTGAAAATCTTTAAAGGAATCAGAAAAATTATCTTTTTACTTTTTTTATGGCTTTTGAAAGTATGTCTTGATTTTGAAAAGTTTTGAAAGTTGATATGTCTTTTGAAATTTTCCTAATAAAATATTAAGCAAGAAATTAAAATTATAATAACTAATAATACTGTATGAAAAATACTATTAACTAGAATATCTTTTTCTTTCCTTTTATGAAGTAGTAATAACTATTAAAGTATTGTTGTGGAAGTATTTAAATTTGTTGTGACAGATAGAAGCAAATGTGTTCTTTACCCTTACCTGGTTCTATAAAGAACATAGGTTAATTTGAAATTTTTATCATTTTGAACATGGTTAGGCAGGGAAGATACCAGTCTCTCACTCTAGAGTTCCCTCGATTCCCACCAACTGGGGGCTAACTTCTCATAACAAAACTCAAATTCAAACCAAATTAGGGGGTTTTAGCCTTTCACTCTAAAATCCTCTAATTTTACTCCCTTCCATAAAAATATCTTCTAATATTACATTCAATTATATGGACTACAATTCTCACCCATATAATTGCATGTGATTCTTACTAACTTTTATGAGACAATACCGCATTGGATCTTACATAATCTCAAGAAATTCTACAACTTAATAGGACAAATTATGAAGTAAACAAAGTTTTCAGAATCAATCTTCACAACTTCTTCCAACTTTTAAACACTTATACTTTCCACAACAATTCTCTATAAATTAATTACTTCTCCATTTAAGAAAGAAAAAGATAAAGTAAACTACTCAGAATGTATTGAGAAAATACAAAAACACATTGATTCAAAATTATAAACCATAAGACAAACAACAAACAAAAACAAGTATTAATTAAAAAAAATAAATGTAAGAATAAAAGTAAACACTTATCTGAAAATTCTCTCCACAAGACTCAGGAAGTTCCTCTGAAACTTTAACTCTTCACTAAACTACTTCTGAGAGCGGATCTCCCAACTCCGATGACTCAGAATAACTTCAGACTTCAATAAAAACTAAACTTAAAAGAAAGAAAAGAAGTGGGAAGAAGAAGACTTCACTCTGACCCTTTTCTTCTTTCTACTCTCTACTACTACTCTTAACAAAAACTCTCGCAAAATAAAAGTAAAATAATGTAAAAACTTGCAAGTGAAAGAACCCTTCAAAAGGCAAAGGAAGAGCTCTTTTTTTTCTACTCTCTACTCCTACTCCTAATGAAAACTCTCTTCAGAATGCAAAGAAAGAGCTCCTCAATCTTTCCTAAGACTCGCTTTAAATAGTAAACCAAAAGGTGTCTTGGTGTCTCTTCAAAATGTGTCCAGATTCAATGTATCCACCAAAGAATGCACCCCTTCATTCAAACTTGCTGCCCAAAGGAAGTTATGGAAGTTACCACCAAGAGTTGCATCCCATTCCCTTTGAAATTGGCACCAAATTCATTTGAATTTCGATTTTTAACTGTGGCGGCTAAGCGTCGGCCCAGCGGCGCTTTGTCGCCAGTGCCCAAATTTTCATTTTTCATCTTTTTTTGCTCCAAATTTGATCCATATTTGCTCCTTTCATCACGACCATCCATTTTCATCATATCTGCAAGAAATAACACAAAATACCTTCCATTAAAGTGCAATATCATTAAAAATAGGTATAAAAATGTGCATAAAAATACTATATAATTTAGGTATATCAAAATCCCCGAAACTTAAAATGTTACTTATCCTCAAGTGACAGTTAATCTCATAGAACATTTTAGCATGCAAATTATGTAATGAGTTTCTTAGGAAGATAACAAAATTTTGCTCTAGAAATGGAATAGTCCAATTTAGAAAAAATTTCAGTAATTAAACCCAACTTAAAGTTTAGAAAGTTCTTAAGTAAAGGAAAATGATAAATATAAGTTTATATCTAATTCAGAAATATTTGTAGATTCTTCAAAATATAGGACTCAAACACTTATTTTTCTCACTTAAAATCTTTATTTGAAAATAATTTTACTTACTATATTTTAACCTTAAGCTTTAGATTTTCTCTGAACTTATATCTTAAACTTTAGGTCTGAAACCAATTTTTGATTAGACCCTTAAATCCTCAAGCTTCTCCTCCCTTTTCATATACTATTTTTCACTTTTTCTTTTCTTCTTTTTTTTATAAGGTAAGGATTACTATATCTGGATAGGCCTTTAATGATTTTGAATTCCACCCTTCCATTTAAAATAAAGGTTAGAAATACATCTTTCACTTAAAAATTATAATAATAATATTTGAAAATTACTCTTCAATAAAAGATATTTAAGCTTTGAGGAATAAAAGTCAAATCTTCTATTTATCCAAAAATACAAAACTTTTTACTAAAGATAGTTTAACTTTATTTAACACCTCTTCATTAAGAAAATTTTAACTTTAAGTTTTTCATGATTACTATAAATTTTAACTAAATTCTTTTATTCATTTCTATATTCAAAATTTTTTTTCCCCTAATATAACTTCGTGTACATAATTGTTCTTAATCAAAAAATAAGATTTATATTTAAGTATTCTTGAGAATCAAATAAAATTTTAGGTTTAAAATCCCCCCTAAAACTTTAATTTTTAGTTAAGATAAAACATTTAAGCATAAGAAATGATACATGGGTGAGAAATAAAAACTGACATATCATGCTTGCAGGAATGTTTAATATCCTAATATGCAAGTATAACAATTTAAATAACAGGAGTAAAATGAAATCAAATTTAGTTTTTCAAAAAAAAAATTTTATGCATAGAAAAGTAAAAATTTCAAAAAGACTTCTACAGTAGTGGAGGTTTTCAAAGCAAATACACACCAACTAAAATAACACACTGATACTAATAACAGATGATAGTGGAATTTGAAAAATTTTAAACATGTAGTTTCCTAAGTAGAAGTTCCCAATAGTGGTTTATAATCACCTAACAGTTTTTGAATTAAAGTATACACTACTAAAAACTCTGACATAACATACACATTAAAACATTCACTATTACACATCACTACCACAAAGCAACATATAAAACATCAATACAATAACAACAATACATCTGAATATGCATAACAAAAAAATAATACAAACTACAGTCTTACATACTATCAAGGTTCATATCACAACACTATGATCAAACTAAATACTAAAAAACACACATACATCAACAACAACACCACAACGAAACAAATAACACTAACCTACTCATCATCCTCCTCATCATCATCATCCTGTTGGTTCCAATCCCTAGATGGCACGTAAGGTATGTAGAATGGATGAGGGGGCATCTTAGCACTCTGATCACCTCTAATCAGTCTATCCAAATATTGCTAATAACTCTCCTCATACTCATCATGTTTCACAATATATCTTTCTACATTATCCATCTTACTATCCATATCTTTCAGATGCTCTCGAGTAAGACTAACTTTTTTCAAAATTTTTATTAATAAACCAGTCTGTGAATCAATAGATGATGAAGCACGTGAAGTAGAAGCATGAGAAGTAGATGCGACGAAGCGAAGCGATAGAAGCCCTACCAAATCCTCCTCTCCAACCAAACTCTGAATGTACAATGTAAGCACCAACGTTTACACTGGTAATTGGTCTCAATGGCTGAAGTACCTCTTCACATGTTTCAAACATCACTCCAGATCGTTCACATAATGAATGAATCAAGGAAGGAAATCCCATACCTGCAGTCATGGTTGATCTAGCACAGTTCAAAACATAATCATAAATTATACCTCCAATGTCAATAGGCTTCCCTTACTGAATACAATGGTTCAACACAGCTTTTTCTCTCGTTACTTCACTAGTATGACTCAAAGGTAACAACTTAGATGAGATAAAATAATGCCATGCCTTAGAAATGACATTCAATTTGGAAGCAGGAAAGTTCACTCTTCTATCATTTGTTATTTTCCATAATCCTATTTCATCAGTCAGAAATTCCATGATCTCATCTAATTCTCCTTCCATAGGATGATAGTTAGAATAAAAACATAACATGTCAGGAGGTAGTCCATAAAAAGTATTGATTGCCCCAGAAGAAAAGTTAACCTCATGCCTCTATACGACTTATTTTTAGGTTGTGTGTTTTATTTTTGAAAGGGGGTCGCCTAACAGAAATTGTCAGCGAATTTTTTTAATTTAATTTAAATAAATAATTTGAAAAGTAGTATTTGATTTTGAAAATAATTTTAAATTTGAAAATTTTAAGATATGAAATCAAACTGATGTCACATCCCGAATAGTTTATATAAACGAGCACCGCATCACAAACTGTGTATCTATCTCTAAGAATAGACACACTCGTTTGGTGATGAGGCTCGATTAAATAAACTAGAAGATTTGTGACATCCGTTTGGTCTGCGAACCAATTTTATAAGCCGACAAGTTCTCCCGCTTAATATGAAAGCATTAAACGGGGTTTATATTACTCGGGTTCTTAAAATTCCTTATAAGGGCAAGCCCCATAGTTAATTACATCTTAAGTGACGGGAATCTCCTAAGAAAACTCTCGATAATAATCGAAGTTCTGCTCTCAATAATCTCAAAATTTAAGTTTTCGAGGATTGAATTTTAGAATTTCGATAGGGAATGGATCAAGTTTGGAACATTTTGTTTTGGGAATCCAAAGGAAGAGAGGTAGGAGAAATCACAGATTCAAAGCGAACTCTGGTAATTTCCCGACTATCCTATTGTTTGGCTTGAATTTAGGAAAGTCCTAAAGTTTATTTAATGTTTTAATCTTGCCAATTTTAATTAATTTGGACTTATATTTGTATGATAAAATCATACAAATAGCCTCGAAGATAGGTTTATGTCGTACTAAACGATTACCTCGGAGTCCTAAGACCGATTAGGGCTTAATTTACATGGCATGATCATGCAAATGCCTAACGAAGAGTTGAGGATTTATGTTGCACTAGGCAAACTACCTCGAAATCATATGGCTTAGTTATTTAATTCTAAGAATGATTTTGCTTATGTAGATTCAAGTTTTGCTGACGACGATGGCTGTGCTGCCCACCATGCTCCGAGCTCCTTGTTGTTGTAGAGGTTTAGTTATAGAAGTCATAAATCAGGAGATGAGAAAAGTGTTTTGGTTTAGAGAAATTCTTAATTTCCAAGTGTTTTTTATATTTTATTTAAAATAAATCTTAAAGTTGATTATAACAACACCGGTTAAGATCCCACGGTTCCATCCTTCCGGCATCGCTATTTTTATCGGATTCACTTAGTCCAGATGAATTTGCTAAACTCAACTAAATGAGTTCCACACTTTCATTTAGACCGTGGGAAATCATGTTAGCAATACGTAGGTTACATCATCCGAGGTATTCTCGATCATCCAACAAGACGTTTTAATTTAGTTGTAATTGCAGTTTTGTGTTTTGTTTGTGATTAAATTTTGAGTTGTTTTATATTTTGAGATGTTGTGGCGGTGAATTTTATCTTGCAATGACTTTTAATTTAGTTTTGGTTTCAGTTTTAGGGACTATCCTAAAGGTGTGGGTTTTCATGCAACAGTTGTTTATCATGCAAGAAAAGTAAAGTGCATTTGCAATAAAGTAAATTGCAAGAAGGTAAATTGCAATAAATTAAAAGCGTAACTGGAGGGTCTTCCCGTCATCCCAAGCTGCACTTAAACACAATTTAGAATATTTAAGCAAGTTCCTAGGTAAAGCTAAGGGAAGGGTTATGGTTTTCTACCAAGTTCCTAATCCTATAGCTAGTCATCTCCTATGACGTCTAGATTCTTGTGTTTTGGTTTGAGGATGATTTTCTTCATCAAAGAACAATTAAGTTCAGTTGTTCTTATAAACATCCTATCATATTGAGGAAGTGCTTAAGAAGAATCTTAAACATCTTTTCAATATTGCTGGAATTGTTTTAAGTCCAAATGGATTTAATTATACAAATGAATTAATCGTCCGAGAATTCAAGTTTTGTTGTTATCTTACTCAGTGAACTAGGACATTTGAATATCCTATGAGGGAAGTAACATTTCATTTAACGTTCTGTTTAGGAGTTATGACAACAAAAACTTTTGAGGGCAAATTGATGTTCAGATGGTTTATGATTTAATTTTAGTTAATGGGTTTAAATTTGGAATATTGTTCAAGTTGCTTTATATTTATTTTTGAATTTCTTTATGTCTTAGGTGATGTTATTTTTTAATTCAATTTAATTTAACTTTAATTTAATTTGATTTAGTTTAGTTTCAATTTTAATTTAATTTAACTTGATTTTAATTTTAACTTGATTCTGTTATTTAATTTAATTTAATTCAATTTAACTTGATATGATTTAATTTAATTTAATTTAATTTGATTTAATTTTAATTTAATTTAATTTAATTCAATTCAATTTAATTTAATTTAATTTAATTTAATTTGTTTAATTTAATTTAATTTAATTTAATATAATTTAATATGTTTTAATTTAATTTTATTTTATTTTATTTAATTTAGATTTTAACTTAATTTTATTTTTAATTTTAATTTAATTGAAATTTTAAAAGAGTTCAATTTAAATAATTTAACTTCAATTTAATTTAATGATTAAGTCTTTTAACATTTTAAATCTTAAATTTGGATTATCATTTTAATTAGGAATTAAATATTATTGAGATGATTAATTTAGGGATTCTTAAATTAAAGAACAAATCTCTTCCTAATAATATCCCTTATTTTAATAATTCCAATTTTATTATTCTTCCAAATTTAATCAATTATTTAATTAAGGTTTATTTTAATTATTTTTAAATTGTTTAGTAGGTTTCTATCCTTTAATTATTTAAATTTCAATCATCCAAATCATATTAGGATCAAATATTTTACTCTTTAATTTTATTAAGCCTAAAGTTTTAATTAAAGGTTAAAATTTTAATTACCATTTTGCCCTTCAAGCTTAATAATTTCATAACTCACTAAATTGAGCTTAAATGAACTTGAAATTTTTATGTGACTTCACTCATATGTCAATAAAGACATGAGAGGAGAAAATGTGATTTCTTTGTATTTAATTTATTTATGAAATTATTTTTGGTAGAAAATAGGGATTTCCAAGGAAAATTTAATAATATGACCAAGGGAAACTTTCTATCCTTAAGAAAATTATGTGACATCCCTAATCACCGGAGGACCACTTGGACCAATTGTGGTGATTTTTTGAATTATATTCTTTTTATTATAATTTTTTTAAGTTTTGGAGTATTAATTAATTTAAAAACAAAATAAAGGTTGAAAAATGAATTTTATATTTTTCAAAAATCTCTCTGATATCAAGGAAATCAGAGAATCAATTTTTACAATTTTCTCGATTTTTCTTTGATTTATTAGAATTATTTTAGTGGAAATGCTAAAAAATACATTTTTTTAATTTTAAAATTACCTTAGGGCTTTAAAATTTAATATCTCATCAAATAGACCTAAGAAAAATATGGGGTTTATTCCTAAGTGATTAAAATTCAAAATGTGACATTTTGGTGATTTTTATTATTTTGGTGATTTTTATTATTTTTTAATTATTAAAATATTAAAATAATACAAAAATCAACTTTTTTAGAAAATTGAAATTTTAATTTTCTTAAATTCCCCTAATATTAGACAGGCTCCAAAACTAATTTGGTGAATTTTTGAAAAGTATTTTGAAAGTTATGAATTTTTAAAGTTTAAATTGGCTAAATGGCTTAATCAACCCATTTAGTAGAGCTAACCAAGTCCAATTGACTTCAAATTTTTATGGTGGGTTCCTCTGATCCTAAAGGTCAGTGGAGAATTGATTTCAAGCCAATTTGATGTATGATTAGCTCTAATTAATTAAGAACCTATTTTGGGTGTTTAGGCCAATTAGGATTATTTTAAGTGGATTAATTCAAAACCTATTTTTCCTAGAGTCCTCTAGTCATAAGAAACATCACCAAATTTTACTGGAATTTATTTCACAACATGCTAATTATTGGATTTAAAATACTCAAAACAGCAACATGAATTTGAAAAATCAATAACTTCTCATAGGGATGGCCTCGACCTTGGAAAATTCGGGGAATGTTCCCAAGTTCGAGGCTTCAAAGCCCTATGGTCTCATGCCATGGTGAATTTCCTATATGCATGGAGAATTAAAACAATGCAGAGGGTAAATAAATCATTAAAAATAAAATACTTGATGAAATTAAATGATTTATTTTCCGCATTATTCTCCTCTGTTCACTGAGCAAGAGGGTATTTTTATTTTATTTTTCTGATTTTTCTACACAAAGTTATGCATTTTTGAAGTTTAGGGGATTAAATAAATCAAAAATACCCTAATTTTCTATTTAAAACGGCGGCGCTAACTCATCCTAGGCATCTCCGAAACGTCGCGTGTCGCGCTGCCATTTGACCCCGCCACTTGAGTCAGCAGCCCAGGTCCCGCCTTCCGCGTATCATCTGCCGATCCGACCCGATCTGAGCCTTCCGTCCGTGCGTGTATGGAATGAACGGCATCCGTTCATCGTCCCCAACCGTTCTCACTCGAGAGCCGTCCACACTAATTCCCTAATATCTCACTCAATACTTAACAGATTTTTGTGTTCTTGTGCTCTATGGATCCGTCTTGAAGAGACGAATACATCTATACGGTGATCATGCATTGAAATTAAGGCATTTGAAATGGAGAATCTCCAGAAGCTCGGGATAAAGAATTAGCTCATACCTTTGCTCAGAGAAGTGTGGCTTCAATCTGAGGGTTGTGTCACCTTCGATTGCGTCCCAGCAAGCTCCAGATGAAGTCTCCTGGTCGGTGAATTGTCTAGGTATGATTTCTACTAAGCCCGATCACAAAGCTTGGAGTCTGGAACAGATGGGTGGCCTGGAGAGGGGGCTTTTGCTGGTGGACTTCTTCCCTTGGTCTGGTGAAGGTGTAGGATCAATCAATTTGAGGATTGGTCCACTGTGAAGAAGTGTCCTGATTTTGGGTGGAATTTTGGCTGAGAAATTGGGCTCTGTTGGTGGGGATTAGGGCAAATTGTCACTGGGGATCAACTGCTCTAAGTATGGAGAGTGGTCTGGAGCAATTTTGGTAGGGTTTCAGTAAGGTCTGGTTCAGCACCTCTCTTGGCCGAGAGGGGTTGGTGTTTAAATAGGAGAGGGTGGAGGGCCTCCCAGGGGGAGTTAGGGCTTGGGATCAGCTGCTCTTGGCATGAGAAGAACAGCTGCAATGGCCACTGGGGATGGGTAAACTCATTTTGGTTGAGCCATGAAGCCATATCAAGCCCACATGAGCCATGAAGGGACTCATTTGAGGCATCCACTATGTTGTTCCTAACCCTCTTAGCCAAGGGCTTAGGGGTTAAGGACCATCCATGTGAATCACCTTTATGAGTCAGGAGGTCAAATTAGGTATGGGTGTGTTTTTAGGATGTGTGTGAAAGTGTAGTGTATAGGTGTAGTGTGTGTGTAAGTCGGTCCTTCACCGGACCGAGGCCACCTGGGGTAGTCCTAAGGCCAAAGAGTCCTATAGGAACTCATCCTTTAAACTTCCACATTTGATTTCAACCCTCTAGGTGATTAGGGGTCTACATTCGAGTTTGTGGAGTTTGCGGGGAGTTAAGAAGTGGTTTGAATTTCTAAGTGGTGGGTCCCAATTCTAATCCTCTAAGATAGTCAAAGGAAAAGCCTAAGGCTAGATCCTAAGTACTATAGAGAGAAGAGAAGACCTCATCAAAAACGAGGTCAACAAATGGACCCCAATAGGTGTGGTGTGCTAACCAAACACACCGCGCGTATTGGCGTTGACCGAAAAGATCAACAAAACCAACACAGATGTCCAAGTGACAAACTTGGGACAAAGTAGGAGAGTTTCCGCTGGGGTGTGTCAAGTATATCTCTGAGACTGGAGATCCCTGAACTCTCGCTGGGGAAAGGGAAAGGAGGTGAATCCCAAATCACATGACCTGGGGGAATTTCAATTTAGATTTCATTTTGTTTCAATTTAAGTTTTGATGTGTGAGCTTAGATTTTAGTTTGAGTTTCAATTTAGATTGAAGTTTTGTCAAAATTAATTTGAAGGGATTTGAACTTGAAATGAAAAAAAGGAATTTTGTGGTTTTAGATGTAACATCTTCAACCTCAAAAGAAAATTGACTTGATTGGATTGAATCATTACAATGAGTAGAGTTCTCAGAGCAATGTGGTATTGGATGTAAGATCCTTAACCTCAAGAGTTTGATTTTGATGTATTTCATTGCGATAGGGAAAGAATCCTAAAGCAATGCAGTCTCGGATGTAAAATCCTTAATCCCAAGAATTTGATTTTGATGTATTTCATTGCGATAGGTAAAGAATCCTAAAGCAATGCAGTCTCGGATGTAAAATCCTCAACCCCAAAAGTTTGAATTTGATGTATTTCATTGCGATAGGGAAAGAATCCTAAAGCAAAGCAGTCTCGGATGTAAAATCCTCAACCCCAAAAGCTTGATTTTGATGTATTTCATTGCGATAGGGAAAGAATCCTAAAGCAATGCAGTCTCGGATGTAAAATCCTCAACCCCAAAAGCTTGAATTTGATGTATTTCATTGCGATAGGGAAAGAATCCTAAGGCAATGCAGTCTTGGATGTAAAATCCTCAACCCGAAAAGTTTGAATTTGATGTATATCATTGCGATAGGGAAAGAATCCTAAAGCAATGCAGTCTCGGATGTAAAATCCTCAACCCCAAAAGTTTAGATTTGATGTATTTCATTGCGATAGGGAAAGAATCCTAAAGCAATGCAGTCTCGGATGTAAAATCCTCAACCCCAAAAGTTTGATTTTGATGGAGATTTGATTTGAGATCTGGAAAGATTGAATTTAAAATTTGATTGAGATTTGATTTGGAATCTGGAAAGATTGAATTTAAAATTTGATTTAAAATTTGTGCTCATTTTGTTTGTCCTTTAACGATTCAAATTTTATTTTATCGTGAACATGGAGTTCATCATTTTTTATTTAGATTTTTAAGGAAAGTTTTCTTTTATTCTTTTTTGTTTCTTTTCTGTTCTTTGTTCGAAGTTCATTTAACTTTAACGGCGTTTCTCAGTCAACTTGCACAAAAGAGGTGAATGCCAAAAATGTGACATAGTCACTTTCATTCCAATCATGTTGAAGATACATCATACAATGCGATCTGGATTACATCTCATACAATCCATGTAGACTCAAAACGGACTATGTATGATCTTTGCCGATCCATCCAAAAAGGTATCTGTCAGAAATCCATGTCTGAATAGTGAGGTACATGGTCAATAACATCACCTTCCAAGCCATCCTTGGTAAGGATGCCGTACGGATGTACGTTTGAGGTGTGATATTTTCCATGTAACTCACATCTCGTAAGGCGGAGGCTCTCTAGCTCCGGGTCCGGGTCGGAAGTGGTAAGGTGCTTTCTCGTCATCCATCCTTCGAAAGTAACCGAGATCCGCTTCATTGGTACTCCCGGTATGCAATGTTTAGCGACATCCGCTCCGTTGCCCTTCGGTATCATGACGGAACCTACCGGTAATGGTATCTTTACCGGCCCTCGAACTCACCCGGGCCGGCTATCCGGAGGTCGGATCCGAACATGATATTACATTCGTTCGGAAAAGAAAGCTGTGCGAAGGTCTGACAAAGTCGTGGTGATCTATGTGTGGGGGTATGCAGTCACCCTTCTTGTAAATATTAATGATGCAACTGTTGGGTATGCAATCTGCTGGCAGTACCCTCCATGCTATCATTCTTTTTACCATCCTTTTGATGACTAATGACATTGGATCCACCTGGCCATGACGGAGTATCCCTGGTGGGTTTCCCTTCCTGTCTTCTGCGAAGTTGTAGCAGCATCCACATTGTATTGTAATTCTTCCTTTCCCTGGCATCCATCTCTGGGGTTCCGAGTAAGTTTTTTCTCTTAGTTGGCCCGCTCGGTCCATTCTTTTCAAATCCCGGATGCTGTCCACGATTTGTTGTTGTTCGTATTCTGAGAACACGTCTGTATGTAGCTCGAGACCTTCTAGTATATTGATCCTCCTGCCTCTGATTCTCTCGAAGTATTCAAAAGTTTTCTTCTTGACATTCTGCATCCTTTCTAGTTCGTATTCTAGAATAATCTGCAAATGGCGAGGCCTGGTGACGTATTATGGGATATACGGCTCAATCCCTTCACGTTCTCCGGCATACCTCGGCTCCTCGGGGATAGTGTCCGTCGGGACATCCTCCGGGGTTGCTTCTGCAACAAAGTTATGCATTACTGGTGGCTTTATCTGGTGGCGTGGTAGCCTTCCTTCTTCTAATCTCCTCGAGATTTCCACGGTTTCTTCGTCATCCTAGGAGCCGGCCTCCTTCCTTCGAGTACCCGGTGAGCCGGCGTCCTTGAAGTATATGTGCGCGGCAAGCAATTGCCTCGTCGCGCCGGTCCGTTGCTAGTTTAGTTAACATCTTACGGATACGACGATTTTTATTTCTTCGCCGAGTTCGTTGTGAGAGTAGCTCTCCGTACTTCCTGAATTTACGTAGGCGCGGCGCCGACAAGCTCGCCCTCTGTCGTAGCGACTACGGACTTGATTCTCTTGTCTTCTTTAGTGCTTGTTTTCCTTTTCTTCTTCTTTGGAGTGGTGGCTTGGGCCACCCACTTTCATTACTTGTCCGATCTGGGCGGTTCCTCTCGATCAGTCGGGACCCGGTCACTTTCCTCGTATTGCGGGCTCGTCGGTGCGAAGTCCGAGTCAATCTCGATTATCGCTCCATCTTTCACCCTCTTTTCATCGAGTACAAGGCTTACGCCATTTCCAAAGTTCGGGACCAACCGCACCGTTCGACATTTCCCTGCGAAAAGACAAGGAAAAGGATCGAGGGGTCGTACTAAGAACAAGAACATTAAGAAAATTTTATTAAAGACAGCTTTTTTTATTACTTCTTGTATTTTTAAATTTAACGAGGAATGAAGTGGGATAAGATCAGGAAAGAGATTTTGATATGGAAGAGAAAACAAGGAAAACTTTATTATCATGATTTTATTTATTTTAGCACATTTTTTATTATTTTTGGGTTCGGACCCAGTCATAAGTAACTACTTCACCCGTGCTTCTAGGGTTGAAGAATTCATTCCTTCGAAACATCAGGTAGCGTAATACTTTTTCAAGTATCGTCCATTGACCGGAAGCATATGTCGTTCTCCTTGGCAATTCACTAGCTGGTAAGAGCCTCCTGAGTAGATCGCCTCGACCACGAAACGGTCCTTCCCGAGTGGGTTCAAATTTTCCTCCTATCTTGCGGTGTGCAAGGATAGGTCTCTTGAGAACGAGAACTAAGTCACCAACTTTGAAGGTTCTTGGGCTGACCAGTCTGTCATGGGCTTGAACCATCTTGGCTTGGTATAGTTCTAAATTCTGCTGCGCTGCAAGTCTTTTCCCTTCCAGGCTTTCCAATTCTTCTAGTCGTAACTTGGCATTCTCTTCCGTCGTGATTTTGTTTGCAACTTCAATTACGAGTGAAGGAAGCTGGACCTCTAAGGGTAACACTACCTCGGACCCATACACCAAAGCGTAAGGTGTAGCTTGAGTAGAAGTTCTGAAGGTTGTCCGGTAGGCCCATAAGGCTTCTAATAACTTCTCGTGCCAATTTCTTTTATTATCATCCAAAGTTTTCTTTAAAATTTAAACGAGAGTTTTATTAAAAGCCTCAACCAGGCCGTTTTCTCTTGGGTAGTAAATTGTTGAATATCGTCAGTCGATTCCGTGTCTCCTGACAAAATTGTTGATTTGTGTGCTTCTGAATGCTGACCCATTATCTGAGATGATCCAGCGCGGCACTCCGAAATGATAGACAACTTGGTTCTTGAAAACGCGTAGCACGTGGTGTGCTTTCACTTCTCCGAGTGGAACCGCCTCGCCCACTTGGAAAAGTAATTTGTAGCCGCAAGAATGAAGCGATGTCCTTTTGAAGATGGTGGTTCTATTGGACCCACTATATTCGTGCCCCAACATTCGAATGGTCACGACGCAATTGTCGGATGTAACACATTTGGAGGTTGGTGTAGAACCACTCCGTGCACTTGGCATTGGTGACGGCTCTTGGCGATTTTCATGCGGTCGGCCATCATCGAGGGCCGGTAGTACCCTAATCTTTTAATTTTCATTTTCATCTTCGGACCCGATCGGTGAGCGCCACGGAGTCCCGAATGCACCTCTTTAACAATTTTACGGGCCTCGGACCCGCTTAGGCACCTTAGCCACATTTGATCGAAAGACCTTCGTATAACGTGTTGTTTATTAATGCGTAGGACGGAGTTCTTTTCTTGATCCGATGGGCTAGCGACCTATCGTCCGGTAGTTTTCCCTGTTTGCGGGTAGTCTATTAATGGTTGTCGCCGATCTTCCGAGTTTTCATCCGTCATTGTTGCAGCTGATTCTTCTTCTTTTTCGATTTGTGTATTGTGTCTATGTCGAGTCGTGATAGGACTCGACGCCCGTGAACCGACACTTCTGCTCGACTCATCTTGCAAACGAGCAAATTCTTTTGCAAGGCGAGCTAACGCATCTGCTAAAGCGTTTTCTTTTACGGGAATTTTGTAGATTGTCACATTCGTAATCTGTTCTAACAACTGTATGGCATACTCGGAAGTATTGCTTAGAGTCTTGGTTTTAAAATTCGTACTTGTCCGACGATCCGTTGAATGATTAAATGTGAATCCCCGTAGATGTTGATGTTTGTTATCCCCATTTGAATAGTTAATTCCAGTCCTGTTATGAGGGCTTTGTATTATGCTTCGTTGTTTGTACACGGCTCTGTCAAGTGGAAGGAGTATCTTAACATCCCCCGCTCCGGTGTTATAAAGATTAGTCCGATTCCTGCCTTACCGGGCACTATCACTTGCGATTCTTCGTCTTTGTGTGCTGAAGATGCTCCGTCGAAATATAATTCCCAACGTGGGTCTTCTAGGCTCATTATTTGTTCATCTGGCAAATCGTCATTGAGAGGAGATTCTACCGACAAAGGGTGTGCTACGAGGAAGTCTGCTAAGACTTGTCCCTTTACGGCACGAAGAGGCACGAAATTTATATCGAATTGCAATAATATCATTGACCATCTGGCAAGTCTGCTGGAAAGCGTTGGACGAGTCATCAAGTATTACAATGGATTAAATTTCGAGATCAGGTTGATCTTATGAGAAAGCATGTAGTGCCTGAGCTTTTGAGCGATGAAGATCAGGGCCAAATAATGCTTTTAAATTGCGGGATACCTTATTTCTGTCGGAAGTAAACGACGGCTTAGGTAGTAAAGAGCATTTTCTTTACCCTCATCATTGACCTGGGCTAACAGGGATCCGAGAGAGTCGTCTAAAGCCGCGGTATAAAGTATCAGCGGTCTACCTGAGACTGGGGTCGCTAAGACAGGGAGGTGTCATTAAATATTGTTTAATGTCCTCGAAGGCCTTCTGGCATTTCTCTTCCCAAATAAATTTGGCATCCTTTTTAACTAAAGCTGAGAAAGGCTGACACCTACATGACAAGTTTGAGATAAAGCGTCAAAGATATGCCAGCTTCCCTTGAAAAGATCGTAGTTGCTTTAAGGTTTTGGGAGGCGGCATTTCTAAAATAGCTTTAATCTTTTCCGGGTCGATTTCAATTCCATGATGTCGGACAACGAATCCTAAGAATTTCCCGGAGGTGACGCCGAAGGCTCATTTTAAGGGATTCATCTTAAGGTTAAATTGTCTTAATCGTTCGAAAACAATTCTCAAATCATGTAGGTGGTTGTCCTTTACTTTGCTTTTGATGACCACATCGTCCACGTAGCATTCGACTTGATTGTGGATGAGATCATCAAAAATTCTTGTCATCGCTCTCTGGTATGTTGCTCCTGCGTTCTTCAGTCCGAATGGCATCACTGTGTAGCAATATACTCCGATCAGTGTTCTGAATGCCGTAAGTTTTTCATCTTCTCGAGCCACTTTTATCTGGTTGTATCCTGAAGATCCATCCATGAATGAGAATATTTCGTGTCGAAGCAATGTCGATCATTAATTCTGGGATCGGTAGAGGGAATTCATCCTTTGGACATGCCTTGTTTAAATCTCTGAAATCTACACAAATTCTGATCTGACCATTCTTCTTCCTAACTGGTACCACATTGGCTAGCCAAGTCGGGTATTGTTCTTCACGGACAAATTTGGCGTTTATTAGCTTTTTAACTTCAGCTATGACTTGTTGTTCAATTTCTAGACGCATTCTTCTGGGGCCTCGTCCGGCGGGACGAAGCGGGATCCACTCCTAGCTTATGGACTGCGACCTCCGGAGCTAAACTCGGCATCTCATCGTAGCTCCAAGCAAAACAGTCTTTAAATTCCATTAATAACTTGATTATTTCTTCGGAGTCTTCTTTATTAAGTAAGGAGCTAACAAAGGTAGGTCTAGGCTCTTCGCTAGTACCTAAGTTAACTTCCGTTAACTCATCTATTGTAGATTTAATCTCTTCTTCGAATTCTGGTGGAGCATCTCCAATTTGTAAATCTTCAAATTCTTCCGTAGTTTCCATGCGGTTTTCATTAGACTCGCAAGTGACAACCAAGCAAAATTCAGTATCGTCAACTGATCCTACTGTGCCGAATCCGAGACCATGCTTTGAATTGGGTGGATGACCGGAGTTATTCCATAATTTTTCAAAATGATGTGATTGACCTTTTGTCCATTTTCGAGGTAAGAAACCACGCTGAATTAAATTTTTCACACAGGGAGAGTACCACTCAAAAGGTAATTCCATTAATTCTGATGAAGTGACATCTTCAAATTGTACATTATTTTCAGTTTTGGAGGAAGGAGCACCACGGTAGAATTTGATTGGCTTTGCACCGCCGCTACGTACCTCTTTGACCACCATACCCTCGATCTTATTAGAATGGATCAGGGTCAGGGTCATAGTATGTACATAGTGGTAAATCTTCTCGTACATCGATTTATATTCTTCATTCTTTTCATCTTCGAGCGGGATCCTGAATTGCGACTTCTTCCGACTTATTGTCGCTCGCTTCTTGCTTGATTTCTTTTTCTTCTTCGAACTATCTTCCCAATCAAAATTGATGGCCGGTTTCTCTCGTCCAACCGTCCTAACGTCTCTACCACGACCTCGTCCCCGGCCTCGACCTCGGATGCGAGTTGTGGAGAAACCTTCACCATCTCGCCGTAAGGGAGTGGTGAGTGACTGTTGGACTAGAACTTCAGGTTCTTCGTCATCCCGAATTTCCTTTGCTTCTTTCCTTATGGTATCTCTGGAGAAGATTGTTTTCTTCGAGGGTGCGTAATAAGCTGCATCTTCATGGATTCCAATTTCATGTACAGAGAACGGTTGTAAGTCACCTTTGATGCACTGTTCCCCTCCATCGTAGTATTTGATGCACTGATGTAGAGATGATGGTACCATCCGGTTTTCATGTATCCATGGTCGGCCCAAGTAGAGCGTTGAACGACGTTTCTGAATCAATTATGTGAAATTTTGCGGTTGTCTTTGCTAAGTCACCGGTCTTCATTAGTAGTGTTATTGATCTGAGGGCTCTTTCTCCTTTCTGGTTGAATCCTATTAATAACATTTTGTCTGCTTCAAGCTCGCGAGCATCAATTTCCAAGTATGCTAGCGTTCGAAGATTCATTATATTGATTGATGCTCCTGGATCCACCAATACTCTGGAGAGTGTAAACTTCCCTATTGTAACTGAAATGTACAACGGTCGGTTGTGGTCTGCTGTCCCAAGTAGTAGATCATTGTCCGTGAAGGTGACACCTCGCTGTTCCTTTAACGAACAAACCTCATATAAGGAATCTCCGGCCATTTGAGTTAAGCAAATTTCTGGATCAAGTAAGGCCTTGATCAGAGCTTCTCTCATCTCCTTTGATAAGATGAGAGCGTCGTAGATGCTCAGTTTGGCCGGTAGTTTCCTATAATGGGCTAGCACGTTGTAGTCCAGTTTATTTTCATGTGTCTCGGCTTCTTCCCGAATTAGTATTTCTTCTGCCGGGGTTGGTTCTTCCTGAACAACCACCTGCTTTCCTTTATCCTTTGGACCCATTCTCGGAGGCAGAACTCTTCCACTTCTTAAGTTAACTTCTGTAATTTCTTCTGACTCTAGTATTGAGTTTGCTGGTGTTTCCTCCTAAATCGGAATGACACGTTCTTCTGGATTAGCTTCAGAGTCTGAAGGCTCTAACTCTATTGTGACTGGAGCTCCTCGAAACTCGCAAATAGATTCGTTGCTTGTTGAACTCTCGTAGCCTCCTTGATGGATGTCTTCTTTATCATTGTGATCGTCGAGATTGTGTATGATTTGAGAATTGTCATTTGTATCAAAATCGATGTCCAGATTGTCGCT
Organism: Papilionanthe hookeriana x Papilionanthe teres; assembly: GCA_022702705.1. Lineage (NCBI taxonomy): Eukaryota > Viridiplantae > Streptophyta > Magnoliopsida > Asparagales > Orchidaceae > Papilionanthe > Papilionanthe hookeriana x Papilionanthe teres. The sequence continues at coordinate 42,332,422 of CM040424.1, read as the reverse complement.
ACTTACGTAATCGTTAGAAACAGTCAAAGCGTAGCCAATGCCGTAACCCTTATAATTATAAGATCCCACCGGAGTGAGCAAATAATCATAGAGAGTCAGAGGTTCGAGGGATTTCTCCCCCGAATCGGAAACAACTATCCTAGGATAAGCAGCCCCTAGTCTAGCCTTAGGAGCCTCGGTTTTCTCTTCTTCGTCGATTATCTTCTTCTCTTCAATTGTCTCTTGTTGAGGTGGTTCTTCTATCGCAAGTGATAGTGTCGACTTAACAGGTTTCGAACTTTGAATTGAGGCTCGCACCAAAGCGGTTTAGATGTGATCCAAAATCTTTTTCGAAGACCTTGTCCAAGCGGTAGCCCATCCATCATCAGTCGCATAGGGGTCTATCGGCACAATGAGATCCATCGAGATAACATTGACGGAACCTCCTTTCTGGGGTTCCTTCATGTACTCCTTCGGGATCGTTATATTCCCTTTCCGAAGATTGTGGTTGAGCCAACTTTTGAAGGTAATACAATCTTCTATCTTGTGTCCAAGCATCCGGTGGTAAGGGTAAAAGTTGGGATCACCTTTCTTGTTGACTTCTTCTGGTCTCTTAGGTTCTGGTAGTTAGAAATCTGGAGCCTTCATCAGACTGCGGAACATTTTCGGCACTGCCTCATTCTTAAACGGATATTCCCTGCAGAAAAGCTCCCTTAACGTACGTTGCGGATGAGGCGGTTGTTCATACTGTGGAGATGACTGATAGCTGGGTAGGGGTTGCTGGAAATTCTGTTGAGGTTGTTGCGGCCGTTCGACGATATTTGTATCGGTTGCTTGCCTTTGTCGACTCGCCGCAACGATCCCGGACTTCTTTTCAAAAGTTTTCACGAGCTTATGTTTGTCCGTTTTGTCGGTGAAACTTAATTGCTTCGCCTCCTCTTGTAAGCTTCCGGCCTTGCTTAACAACTTCTCAAAAGTCTTAATAGTAAATCCCTTGAGGAGAAGTGCTATCGGGCCATGAAAGCTCTTCAGTAAAATGCCGACTGCATGTTGTTCTTGTAGTTGTGGCTCGCACTTCATATTTAGGTTTCTCCATCGAAGTATGTAGTCCACCAAGGTTTCGTTAGGTTTCTGCTTCTCTACCACTAAATCACCTATAGTGATGTGGTGCCGAGCTCCGCAAATCGCTTGATGAAGAGGTTTTCTAGTTCCGAAAATGTCTTCACCGAACCATTCGGTAATTCCGCATACCAATCAAAGGGATCCCTAACGAGCCGCCGACAAATTGTCGGAAGAGTAAAGCATCACTTCCGCCGCATTGCAACAACCGGCACGAAAATGTGCAACATGCCTGCCGAGGGTTTCCGGTCCCATCGAAGGTCTTGAACGGAGGTGGTACAAAGCCTTTCGGATATTGGACGGCGTCGAATTCTTCGGGGTAAGGTCTACCCGTCCGAATGGATGTCCCGCTCTTTGATTGTGCCAAGGCTTCTCGCACTCCGCTGTTCCACCATGCTCTTGATATCCTTTTACGGATTCATACTTTGTGTTGCATCTTTCTTTAATCGATCATCCCCGTTGACGGACGTAATCTCCTTTCCTCCGTCTACAATGTGAATGACTTCTGGGGGTGTCTCTCTTTGGGGTTGAGCCTGACTCTGGGGAGTGGCTAGGGCTACAGCCATCTCTTCCATCCTTTTTACCATTTGGGCGATCGTGTCATCTTTCTCTTGAAGCTGCCTCCTCATTACTTTCGGCTCCTCTCTTTACGTAGCCGCAGGGGCACCTTATGAAGCTGACGAAGCTCGTGTTTCAACCATGTTAATTTCTGCATATTCATCATCCATGAACTCTGACGAATCAATCTCGTCTCCGAATTTCTCTTCTCTTTCCCTTGCTAATCGCCGTATATCAGTTCTTAGCTTTTCCATAGCATCTTCTAGTGGTCTTTTCTGTACATCCTTGCAATTGTCATGTGATAACTGTCGGGTTTCCTTCTCATGAGTTCCCTTTACTGCGGTAGCACTTTCTTCGGACTCTAGTCTCCTGACGAGACTTTCCTTCTCAGGTTGTTGTTTTAATCTTAATTGCCCGGTTGTGAGACGCCATACCATCCTTCTAGCAGCAGAAGGTCTGGGACCGGATGATCTGTCAGCCAAATGCTGGAAGGTGGTATCCTCCCTAATTTGTAGTCCTGGAACAATGACAGGTGGACTAGCTTTCATTCTCTTATTTGGCTTTTCCGCAGCGATAGCAGGTTCTACTCGCGGCCCAAGACGAGATTTGGCTGGCACCCGCCCTATCCTTCTTAAAATCTCTGACGCAGGGCATTTTTCCTTCTTTGCCAACTTTTCTATCAAGGTTTGTAGTCAAGCAAATGGGGTAATTCTAGCCCTTTTCTTATGGTTATCGTTGTAATATACGGGCTGAGGCAATGCGGCAGCAATCTTGCGAACATTTTCCTCATCTTCTGCAGCTGAGAGGGGATGGAACATGCTTCCTCCCAAAAGTGGTATGTATTCAGGCAACGGTGTATACTCGGGCAGTTCTGGGATTTCTTCTAGGAAAGCAACTTCAACAGCTCTGGCTTCTCTAGCAATCGTTCTACTTCTGTTCCTTCTCTGAGTCCATGTCAGCGATGGAATTCTCGAGCTGGACCCGATTTCAAAAACAGAAGGTTTCACATGAAGGTCTGTACCCTCCACGGTAACAGGTTCATCGTAATTCTGAATTTCCTTCCCCTTTAGTTTGGTGGAAGCCGGGGTAGGTGCAGAGACAACTAGACCAGCGAGGGTAGCAACAACGATCCTTCGCGGACGACGAAGACTTCTCTCGACTGGAATCTTTTACAGAGGAGGGAATTCATAAGTTGACTTGAGGTTAAACTCAATCAACGGTTTCTCAGTTTCAGATACTTTGTTTGTCAACGCGAAAAGGGTAACGTCAGTGATCTTGACATTTGTGTTCTCGAATCCTTGTCCAAACCGGATGATCCCATTGTCGGGCAACTCATCCTTGTAAACAGCGAAGTCCAGTCCATTGGTGAAGGAGAAAATCAGTTTTGGGGCTTTCATTTCTGCAAGGTAGATTTTGATTGTCAGTCCCAAGTTATGCTTCTTCTCATCAGGAAGAAAAGAAAGGAATCGAAAAGTGTCCGAACACATTCTTGTTCATGTATTTATAAGAAAGAGTTATTTGTTAAAAGATTCATTCATTAGAGGGTTTGCTTATTAGGAACGGAATGTTCAAAGGAGTAGAGAAGGTAAGGAATCCGATTCAGAGTTGGAAAGGAAAAGAAAGTCTTATGCAAGACTTCTCGACTCGAAGGATCACTCCTAAACTAACACCTATCGGGGTCCACCCCACCTCGTAAATGAGGTAAAAGGATCTCGTAACCTCTCTGTTTAGGGGTGTCTAAACAGTGGCTCCTAAATCCGAGAGAATGTTGGCTATACTCGTTCAAGGTAGAAATGAACATAGTATTCCAACGGAAAGAAGGATAGTTTTATCCATTAGGGACATGGATACACTACCGATTTTTGAAAGCAGAACTATCTGATTAAAAATGGAGAGAGGAATTTTCCCCAGCGGAGTCACCAGAAGTTGTACGGCTTATTTTTAGGTTGTGTGTTTTATTTTTTAAAGGGGGTCGCCTAACAGAAATTGTCAGCGAATTTTTTTAATTTAATTTAAATAAACAATTTGAAAAGTAGTATTTGATTTTGAAAATAATTTTAAATTTGAAAATTTTAAGATATGAAATCAAACTGATCTCACATCCCGAATAGTTTATATAAACGAGCACCGCATCACAAACTGTGTATCTATCTCTAAGAATAGACACACTGTTTGGTGATGAGGCTCGATTAAATAAACTAGAAGATTTGTGACATCTGTTTGGTCTGCAAACCAATTTTATAAGCCGACAAGTTCCCCTGCTTAATATGAAAGCATTAAACAGGGTTTATATTACCTGGGTTCTTAAAATTCCTAATAAGGGCAAGCCCCTATAGTTAATTACGTCTTAAGTGACGGGAATAACCTAAGAAAACTCTCGATAATAATCAGTAGTTCTGCTCTCAAGAATCTCAAAATTTAAGTTTTCAAGGGATTGAATTTTAGAATTTGAATGGGGAATGGATCAAGTTTGGAACATTTTGTTTTGGGAATCCAAAGGAAGAGAGGTAGGAGAAATCACAGATTCAAAGTGAACTCTGGTAATTTCCCGACTTTCCTATTGTTTGGCTTGAATTTAGGAAAGTCCTAATGTTTATTTATTGTTTCAATCTTGCTAATTTTAATTAATTTGGACTTATATTTGTATGATAAAATCATACAAATAGCCTCGAAGATTTGAGGGTTTATGTAGTACTAAACGACTACCTCGGAGTCCTAAGACCTGTTAGGGCTTAATTTACATGGCATGATCATGCAAATGCCTAACGAAGAGTTGAGGATTTATGTTGCACTAGGCAAACTACCTCAAAATCCTATGGCTTAGTTATTTAATTCTAAGAATGGTTTTGCTGATGTAGATTCAAGTTTTGCTGACGACGATGGTCGTGCTGCCCACCATGCTCCGAGCTCCTTGTTGTTGTAGAGGTTTAGTTATAGAAGTCATAAATCGGGAGATGAGAAAAGTGTTTTGGTTTAGAGAAATTCTTAATTTCCAAGTGTTTTTTATATTTTATTTAAAACAAATCTTAAAGTTGATTATAACAACACCGGTTAAGATCCCACGGTTCCATCCTTCCGCCATCGTTATTTTTATCGGATTCACTTAGTCCAGATGAATTTGCTAAACTCAACTAAATGAGTTCCACACTTTCATTTAGACCGTGGGAAATCCGGTTAGCAACACGTAGGTTACATCATCCGAGGTATGCCCGATCATCCAACAAGACGTTTTAATTTAGTTGTAATTGCAGCTTTGTGTTCCGTTTCCGATTAAATTTTGAGTTGTTAGTATATTTTGAGATGTTGTGGCGGTGAATTTTATCTTGCAATGACTTTTAATTTAGTTTTGGTTTCAGTTTTAGGGACTATCCTAAAGGTGTGGGTTTTCATGCAACAGTTGTTTATCATGCAAGAAAAGTAATGTGCATTTGCAATAAAGTAAATTGCAAGAAGGTAAATTGAAATAAATTAAAAGCGTACCTGGAGGGTCTTCCCGTCATCCCAAGCTGCACTTAAACACAATTTAGAATATTTAAGCAAGTTCCTAGGTAAAGCTAAAGGAAGGGTTATGGTTTTCTACCAAGTTCCTAATCCTATAGCTAGTCATCTCCTATGACGTCTAGGTTCTTGTGTTTTGGTTTGAGGACGATTTTCTTCATCAAAGAACAATTAAGTTCAGTTGTTCTTATAAACATCCTATCATATTGAGGAAGTGCTTAAGAAGAATCTTAAACATCTTTTCAATATTGCTGGAATTGTTTTAAGTCCAAATGGATTTAATTATACAAATGAATTAATCGTCTGAGAATTCAAGTTTTGTTGTTATCTTACTTAGTAAACTAGGACATTTGAATATCCTATGAGGGAAGTAACATTTCATTTAACGTTCTGTTTAGGAGTTATGACAACAAAAGCTTTCGAGGGCAAATTGATGTTCAGATGGTTTATGATTTAATTTCAGTTAATGGGTTTAAATTTGGAATAGTGTTCAAGTTGCTTTATATTTATTTTTGAATTTCTTTATGTCTTAGGTGATGTTATTTTTTAATTCAATTTAATTTAACTTTAATTTAATTTAATTTAGTTTAGTTTCAATTTTAATTTAATTTAACTTGATTTTAATTTTAACTTGATTCTATTATTTAATTTAATTTAATTCAATTTAACTAAATATGATTTAATTTAATTTAATTTAATTTGATTTAATTTTAATTTAATTTAATTTAATTCAATTTAATTTAATTTAATTTAATTTAATCTAATTTAATTTAATATGTTTTAATTTAATTTTATTTAATTTAATTTAATTTAGATTTTAACTTAATTTTAATTTTAATTTTAATTTAATTGAAATTTTAAAAGAGTTCAATTTAAATAATTTAACTTTAATTTAATTTAATGATTAAGTCTTTTAACATTTTAAATCTTAAATTTGGATTATCATTTTAATTAGGAATTAAATATTATTGAGATGATTAATTTAGGGATTCTTAAATTAAAGAACAAATCTCTTCCTAATAATATCCCTATTTTAATAATTCTAATTTTATTATTCTTCCAAATTTAATCAATTATTTAATTAAGGTTTATTTTAATTATTTTTAAATTGTTTAGTAGGTTTCTATCCTTTAATTATTTAAATTTTAATCATCCAAATCATATTAGGATCAAATATTTTACTCTTTAATTTTATTTAGCCTAAAGTTTTAATTAAAGGTTAAAATTTTAATTACCATTTTACCCTTCAAGCTTAATAATTTCATAACTCAATAAATTGAGCTTAAATGTACTTAAAATTTTTATGTGACTTCACTCATATGTCAATAAAGACATGAGAGGAGAAAATGTGATTTCTTTGTATTTAATTTATTTATGTAATTATTTTTGGTAGAAAATAGGGATTTCCAAGGAAAATTTAATAATATGACCAAGGGAAAGTTTTTGTCCTTGAGAAAATTATGGGACATCCCTAATGACCATAGGACCACTTGGACCAATTTTGGTGATTTTTTGAATTATATTCTTTTTATTATAATTATTTTAAATTTTGGAGTATTAATTAATTTAAAAATAAAATAAAGGTTGAGAAATAAATTTTATATTTTTCAAAAATCTCTCTGATATCAAGGAAATCAGAGAATTAATTTTTACAATTTTCTGATTTTTCTTTGATTTATTAGAATTATTTTAGTGGAAATGCTAAAAAAATACATTTTTTTAATTTTAAAATTACCTTAGGGCTTTAAAATTTAATATCTCATCAAATAGACCTAAGAAAAATATGGGGTTTGTTTCTAAGTAATTAAAATTCAAAATGTGACATTTTGGTGAATTTTATTATTTTTGTGATTTTTATTATTTTTTAATTATTAAAATATTAAAATAATACAAAAATCAACTTTTTTAGAAAATTGAAACTTTAATTTTCATAAATTCCCCTAATATCATAGAGGCTCCAAAACCAATTTGGTGAATTTTTGAAAAGTATTTTGATAGTTATGAATTTTTAAAGTTTAAATTGGCTAAATGGCTTAATCAACCCATTTAGTAGGGCTAACCAAGTCCTATTGACTTCAAATTTTTATGGTGGGTTCCTCTAATCCTAAAGGTCAGTGGAGAATTGATTTCAAGCCAATTTGATGTATGATTAGCTCTAATTAATTAAGGACCTATTTTGGGTGTTTAAGCGAATTAGGATTAATCCAAGTGGATTAATTCAAAACCTATTTTTCCTAGAGTCCTCTGGTCATAAGAAACATCACCAAATTTTCTTGGAATTTATTTCACAACATGATAATTATTGGATTTAAAATACTCAAAACAGCAACATGAATTTGCAAAATCAATAACTTCTCATAGGGATGGCCTCTGACCTTGGAAAATTCAGGGAATGTTCCCAAGTTCAGAGGCTTCAAAAGCCCTATGGTCTCATGCCATGGTGAATTTCCTATATGCATGGAGAATTAAAACAATGCAGAGGGTAAATAAATCATTAAAAATAAAATACTTGATGAAATTAAAAGATTTCTTTTCCACATTATTCTCCTCTGTTCACTGAGCAAGAGGGTATTTTTATTTTATTTTTCTGATTTTTCTACACAAAGTTATGCATTTTTGAAGTTTAGGGAATTAAATAAATAAAAAATACCCTAATTTTCTATTTAAAACGGTGGCGCTAACTCATCCTAGGCATCTCCGAAACACCGCGTGTCGCGCTGCCATTCGACGTCGCCACTTGAGTCAGCAGCCCTGGTCCCGCCTTCCGCTTATCATCTGCCGATCCGACCCGATCTGAGCCGTCCGTCCGCGCGTGTATGGAATGAACGTCATCCGTTCATCGTCCCCAGCCGTTCTCACCCGAGAGCCGTCCACACTAAATCCCTAATATCTCACTCAATACTTAATGGATTTTCGTGTTCTTGTGCTCTATGGATCCGTCTTGAAGAGACGAATACATCTATACGGTGATCATGCATCGAAATTAAGGCATTTGAAATGGAGAATCTCCGAAGCTCGGGATAAAGAATTAGCTCATACCTTTGCTCAGAGAAGTGTGGCTTCAATCTGAGGGTTGTGTCACCTTTGATTGCGTCCCAGCAAGCTCCAGATGAAGTCTCCTGGTCTTGTGAATTGTCTAGGTATGATTTCAACCAAGCCCGATCACAAAGCTTGGATTCTGGAACAGATGGGTGGCCTGGAGAGGGGGCTTTTGCTGGTGGACTTCTTCCCTTGGTCTGGTGAAGGTGTAGGATCAATCAATTTGAGGATTGGTCCACTGTGAAGAAGTGTCCTGGTTTTGGGTGGAATTTTGGCTGAGAAATTGGGCTCTGTTGGTGGGGATTAGGGCAAATTGTCACTGGGGATCAACTGCTCTAAGTATGGAGAGCGGTCTGGAGCAATTTTGGTAGGGTTTCAGTAAGGTCTAGTTCAGCACCTCTCTTGGCCGAGAGGGGTTGGTGTTTAAATAGGAGAGGGTGGAGGGCCTCCCAGGGGGAGTTAGGGCTTGGGATCAGCTGCTCTTGGTACGAGAAGAACAGCTGCAATAGCCACTGGGGATGGGTCAGCTCAGCAGGTGGGAATTCCAAACTTTGGCTCCTCCCAAGGTCTCGGCCATGGTGTTTTCAGGCGACCCAGGCGGCTGGCCGACAGGCATGGGTCACCCTCGTGTCCGGTGGGTCGGGGTGGAGGTTTGTGCGATCAACTGGCCATAGACATGTGTAAAGGAGTTGAATTAAAATGGTATGGGGAGAGGCTCATTTTGGGTCCAAATGGGTCAACCCACCATTTTGGGTTTGATGCACCCTTCCATGGCCGATTTGGGCCGAGGGAGGATCGGGTGAATCAGCTAGAAAAGGGTAGAGAAGTCACCATCCATGAATATTCCGATTAATCATGGATTAAGGTGAAGCATTAAAAGGGTTAAAACCTTTTTAAGGGGGCTTAAAAGAGGCTCCTCCTTTTGCCATTAATGGCTTGATCACATGTCAAACCTTCCATGGCTTCATGTGGCTTGTACATGGCTTGCATGTGGCTTCATGGCATGTCTTTGGCCAGGGGAAAAGCTTGGTCAATTTCATGAAAATGAAATTTGGAAATTTTGGTAATTTAGGAGTGATTTGATGGGGTTTGGCATATGGCTTTATTTGGATTTATTTTATCGTGGGTTTAGAACTTAGGAGATGGTTTCATCCAATGGATGATGATATAGGGTTGTCATGTGGGCTTTGGGCCTTTGAAATTTAGTGAAGGTGGGCTTTTAAAGTGATTTAGGGAAGTTGGTTCTTTTGATTTTAGGATGAGAATTTTGCAAAGGATTGTATCCAATAAGTGTTGAATTTAGTTTAGGAATGTTTCATGAATGATTTGGAATAAATTTGAAGTGTTTGGGCTAGGTTTGGGTTGGATTTGGACCTCTTTGGTGAATGGGCCAATGTAGGTCAAATTTGGCTAACTTGGGCCAATGTTGGGCTAGGGTTGAAATTGATGTAAAATAAATGTTGGGAAATGTTTATGGGAGTGTTTCAAAGAGGTTTTGGCTTTGGTTGGGTTTTGATTTTAGGGTTTGGGCTTATTTGGGTTAGGTTTGGGTTTAGGTCAAAATTGGGCCTTTTAGTTTTGGGTTGAATTTGAGTGGGGTTTGGGTCCAAATTTTGGGCAAATCATGTTAGTTTTTTGTTTTTGGGGATGCTAAGGAAGATTTAGAAAAGGTTTGGGGTTAATTGGAGTTTAATTGAGTTAGTTTGGATTAGGTTTGGGTCATGGGTCCATATTGGGCTTTAAGGCCAAAAGTGAAATTGGATTCAAATGTCAATCAAATTGGACTTGGATTTGGTCTAGATTGGTTTTAGGAATGTTGAATTGAAGTTTAGAATTGAATTGGACCAGAATTTGGGACAATTGGGTAGATTTGGCTTGACATTGGGTTCACTTTGGGTTAAAATGGGTCAAATTGGGGGTTTTGACAAAAGTGGAATAAATTGACAAACTTGGCCCATGGTGTAGTTGAACAAAATGAAATTGGGAATATTTGGGATTTTTTAGAATTTTCTGGGAATTTTCTAAATTTTTGGATTTTTGGGTCAAGAGGGGTATTTTGGGTATTTGGAGGGTATTGGGAGGTATTTTTGGAAATTTTGGTATTTTTGGCTATGGATGATCAACTTTATTGGTGAGGAAATGTTCAAGGTTAATTTTGTGGAATTTTGGGTGATTTGGAAATTTTAAAAAATTTGGGAAATTTCGACAAGCTTTGGGTAAAGTAAGTGTCCGGGTCCCGGGGTCAAAAATCGAAAATTTGGAAAATTGAAGATTGGGTAAATGTAAGTGGAATAAAATCATTTTGGTTGAGCCATGAAGCCATATCAAACCCACATGAGCCATGAAGGGGCTCTTTTGAGGCATCCACTATGTTGTTCCTAACCCTCTTAGCCAAGGGCTTAGGGGTTAAGGACCATCCATGTGAATCACCTTTATGAGTCAGGAGGTCTAGTTAGGTATGGGTGTGTTTTTAGGATGTGTGTGAAAGTGTAGTGTATAGGTGTAGTGTGTGTGTAAGTCAGCCCTTCACCAGACCAGGCCACCTGGGTAGTCCTAAGGCCAAAGAGTCTTATAGGAACTCATCCTTTAAACTTCCACATTTGATTTCAACCCTCTAGGTGATTAGGGGTCTACAATCAAGTTTGTGGAGTTTGCAGGGAGTTAAGAAGTGGTTTGAATTTCTAAGTGGTGGGTCCCAATTCTAATCCTCTAAGATAGTCAAAGGAAAAGCTTAAGGCTAGATCCTAAGTACTATAGAGAGAAGAGAAGACCTCATCAAAAATGAGGTCAACAAATGGACCCCCAATAGGTGTGGTGTGCTAACCAAGCACACCGCGCGTATTAGCATTGACCGAAAAGATCAACAAAACCAACACAGATGTCCAAGTGACAAACTTGGGACAGAGTAGGAGAGTTTCCGCTGGGGAGTGTCAAGTATATCTCTGAGACTGGAGATCCCTGAACTCTCGCTGGGGAAAGGGAAAGGAGGTGAATCCCAAATCACATGCCCTGGGGGAATTTCAATTTAGATTTCATTTTTTTTCAATTTAACTTTTGATGTGTGAGCTTAGATTTTAGTTTGAGTTTCAATTTAGATTGAAGTTTTGTCAAAATTAATTTGAAGGGATTTGAACTTGAAATGAAAAAAAGAAATTTTGTGGTTTTAGATGTAACATCTTCAACCTCAAAAGAAAATTGACTTGATTGGATTGAATCATTACAATGAGTAGAGTTCTCAAAACAATGTGGTATTGGATGTAAGATCCTTAACCTCAAGAGTTTGATTTTGATGTATTTCATTGCGATAGGGAAAGAATCCTAAAGCAATGCAGTCTCGGATGTAAAATCCTTAATCCCAAGAATTTGATTTTGATGTATTTCATTGCGATAGGGAAAGAATCCTAAAGCAATGCAGTCTCGGATGTAAAATCCTCAACCCCAAAAGTTTGAATTTGATGTATTTCATTGCGATAGGGAAAGAATCCTAAAGCAATGCAATCTCGGATATAAAATCCTCAACCCCAAAAGCTTGAATTTGATGTATTTCATTGCGATAGGGAAAGAATCCAAAGGCAATGCAGTCTCGGATGTAAAATCCTCAACCCGAAAAGTTTGAATTTGATGTCTATCATTGCGATAGGGAAAGAATCCTAAAGCAATGCAGTCTCGGATGTAAAATCCTCAACCCTAAAAGTTTAGATTTGATGTATTTCATTGTGATAGGGAAATAATCCTAAAGCAATGCAGTCTCGGATGTAAAATCCTCAACCCCAAAAGTTTGATTTTGATGGAGATTTGATTTGATATCTAGAAAGATTGAATTTAAAATTTGATTGAGATTTGATTTGGAATCTGGAAAGATTGAATTTAAAATTTGATTTAAAATTTGTGCTCATTTTGTTTGTCCTTTAACGATTCAAATTTTATTTTATCGTGAACTTGGAGTTCATCATATTTTATTTAGATTTTTAAGGAAAGTTTTCTTTTATTCTTTTTTGTTTCTTTTTTGTTCTTTGTTATAAGTTCATTTAACTTTAATGGCGTTTCTCAGTCAACTTGCACAAAAGAGGTGAAGGCCAAAAATGTGACATAGTCACTTTCATTCCAATCATGTTGAAGATACATCATACAACTCGATCTGGAATACATCTCATACAATCCATGTAGACTCAAAAAGGACTATGTATGATCTTTGCCGATCCATCCAAAAAGGTATCTGTCAGAAATCCATGTCTGAATAGTGAGGTACATGGTCAATAACATCACCTTCCAAGCCATCCTTGGCAAGGATGCCGTACGGATGTACGTTGGAGGTGTGATATTTTCCATGTAACTCACAGCTCGTAAGGCCGGAGGCTCTCTAGCTCCGGTCTGGCTGGAAGTGGTAAGGTGCTTTCCCGTCATCCATCCTTGTGAAAGTAACCGAGATCCGCTTCATTGGTACTCCCGTATGCAATGTTTAGCGACATCCGCTTCCGTTGCCCTTCGCATCATGACGGAACCTACCGATAATGGTATCTTTATCGGCCCTCGGAACTCACCTGGGCCGGCTATCCCGAGGTCGCATTCGAACATGATATTACATTCGTTCGTAAAAGAAACTCGTGCGAAAGGTCCGACAAAGTCGTGGTGATCTATGTGCGGGGGTATGCAGTCACCCTTCTTGTAAATATTAATGATGCAACCGTTGGGTATGCAATTTGCCGGCGTACCCTCCATGCTATCATTCTTTTTACCATCCTTTTGATGACTAATGGCATCGGATCCACTCGGCCATGACGGAGTATCCCCGGTGGGTTTCCCTTCCTCTCTTCTGCGAAGTTGTAGTAGCATCCACATTGTATTGTAATTCTTCCTTTCCCTGGCATCCATCTCCGGGGTTCCGAGTAAGTGTTTTCTCTTAGGCGGCCCGCTCGGCCCATTCTTTTCAAATCCCGGATGCAGTCCACGATTTATTGTTGTTCGTATTCTGAGAACACGTTTGTATGTAGCTCGAGACCTTCTAGTATATTGATCCTCCGGCCTCTGATTCTCTCGAAGTATTCAAAAGTTTTCTTCTCGACATTCTGCATCCTTTCTAGTTCGTATTCCGGAATAATCCGCAAATGGCGAGGCCCGGTGACGTATTGCGGGATATACGGCTCAATCCCTTCACGTTCTCCGCATACCTCGGCTCCTCGGGGATGGTGTCCGTCGGGACATCCTCCGGGGTTGCTTCTGCAACAAGGTTATGTATTACTGGTGGCTTTATCTGGTGGCGTGGTAGCCTTCCTTCTTCTAATCTCCTCGAGATTTCCCTGGTTTCTTCTGTCATCCTGGGAGCTGGCGTCCTTAAAGTAAATGTACTGGCAGTAGCAATTGCCTCATCACGCTGGTCCGCTGCTAGTTTAGTTAACATCTTGCGGATACGATGATTTTTATTTCTTCGCTGAGTTGCTTTGAGAGTAGCTCTCCGTACTTCCCGACTTCGTGGGCGCGGCGCCGACAAGCTCGCCCTCCGCCGTAGCGACTACGTACTTGATTCTCTTATCTTCTTTAGTGCTTGTTTTCCTTTTCTTGTCGTCGGAGTGGTGGCTTGGGCCACCCATTTTCATCATCGTCCGATCGAGGCGCTTCCTCGGTCAACCGGGACCCGGCTCACTTTCCTCGTATTGCGTGCCCGCCGATGCGAAGTCCGAGTCAATCTCGATTATCGCTCCATCTTTCACCCTCTTTTCGTCGAGTGCAAGGCTTACGCCATTTCCAAAGTTCGGGACCAACCGCCCGTTCGACATTTCCCCGCGAAAAGACAAGGAAAAGGATCGGGGCCGTACTAAGAACAAGAACATTAAGAAAATGTTTATTAAAGACAGCTTTTTTATTACTTCTTGTATTTTTAAATTTAACAGAATGAAGTGGGATAGATCGTGAAAGAGATTTTGATATGGAAGAGAAAACAAGGAAAACTTTATTATCATGATTTTATTTATTTTAGCACATTTTTTATTATTTTTGGGTTCGGACCCAAATCATAAGTAACTACTTCACCCGTGCTTCTAGTGGATGAAGAATTCATTCCTTCGAAACATCGGTAGCGTAATACTTTTTCAAGTATCGTCCTTTGACCGGAAGCATATGTCGTTCTCCTTGGCAATTCACTAGCTGGTAAGAGCCTCCTGAGTAGACTGCCTCAACCACAAACGGTCCTTCCCAAGTGGGTTCAAATTTTCCTCCTATCTTGCGGTGTGCAAGGATAGGTCTCTTGAGAACGAGAACTAAGTCACCAACTTTCAAGGTTCTTGGGCCGACCACGTCCGTCATGGGCTCGAACCATCTTGGCTTGGTATAGTTCTAAATTCTCCGTCGCGCTGCAAGTCTTTTCCCTTCCAGGCTTTCCAATTCTTCTAGTCGTAACTTGGCATTCTCTTCTGTCGTGATTTTGTTTGCAACTTCAATTCTGAGTGAAGGAAGCTGGACCTCTAAGGGTAACACTACCTCGGACCCATACACCAAAGCGTAAGGTGTAGCTTGAGTAGAAGTTCTGAAGGTTGTCCGGTAGGCCCATAAGGCTTCTAATAACTTCTCGTGCCAATTTCTTTTATTATCATCCAAAGTTTTCTTTAAAATTTAAACGAGAGTTTTATTAAAAGCCTCAACTAGTGCCGTTTTCTCTTGGGTAGTAAATTGTTGAATATCGTCGCCGATTCCGTGTCTCCCGACAAAATTGTTGATTTGTGTGCTTCGAATGCTGACCCATTATCCGAGATGATCTCGCGCGGCACTCCGAAATGATAGCACAACTTGGTTCTCGAAAAACCGTAGCACGTGGTGTGCTTTCACTTCTCCGAGTGGAACCGCCTCTGCCCACTTGGAAAAGTAATTTGTAGCCGCAAGAATGAAGCGATGTCCTTTTGAAGATGGTGGTTCTATTGGACCCACTATATGCGTGCCCAAACATTCAAATGGTCACGACGCAATTGTCGGATGTAACACATTTGGAGGTTGGTGTAGAACCACTCCGTGCACTTGGCATTGGTGACGCCTCTTGGCGATTTTCATGCGATCGGTCATCATCGAGGGCCGTAGTACCCTAATCTTTTAATTTTCATTTTCATCTTTGCAATCGATCGGGTGAGCGCCACAGAGTCCCGAATGCACCTCTTTAACAATTTTACGGGCCTCGGACCCGCTTAGGCACCTTAGCCACATTTGATCGAAAGACCTTCCGTATAACGTGTTGTTTATTAATGCGTAGGACGAGTTGTTTTCTTGATCCGATGGGCTAGCGACCTATTGTCCGGTAGTTTTCCCGTTTGCGGTGTAGTTCATTAATGGCCGTCGCCAATTTTCCGTGTTTTCCGTCACCGTTGCAACTCGATTCTTCTTCTTTTTTGATTTGTGTATTGTGTCTATGTCGAGCTGTGATAGGACCTGACGCCCGTGAACCGACACTTCTACTGACTCATCTTGCAAATAGGCAAATTCTTTTGCAAGGCGAGCTAACGCATCTGCTAAAGCGTTTTCTTTTCTGGGAATTTTGTAGATTGTCACATTCAGAATCCGTTCTAACAACTCGTATGCGCATACCTGGAAGTATTGCTCGAGTCTTGGTTTTAAAATTATGTACCGTCCGAGATCCGTTGAATGATTAACCGCGAATCCCCGTAGATGTTGATGTTTGTTATCCCCATTCGAATAGCTAATTCCAGCCCGGTTATGAGGGCTTCGTATTCTCGCTTCGTTGTTTGTACACGGCTCGTCAAGTGGTAGGAGTATCTTAACATCCCCCGCTCCAGGTGTTATAAAGATTAGTCCGATTCCCGCCTTACCGGCACTATCACTTGCGATTCTTCGTCTTTGTGTGCTGAAGATGCTCCGTCGAAATATAATTCTCAACGTCGATCATCAGGGTCTTCTAGGCTCATTATTTGTTCATCTAGCAAATCGTCATTGAGAGGAGATTTTGCCGGCAAAGGGTGTGCTGCGAGGAAGTCTGCTAAGCGTTGTCCCTTTACGGCACGAAGAGGCACGAAAGTTATATCGAATTGCAATAATATCATTGACCATCTGGCAAGTCTGCCGGAAAGCATTGGACGAGTCATCAAGTATCGCAATGGATTAAATTTCGAGATCAGGTCGACCTTATGAGAAAGCATGTAGTGCCCGAGCTTTTGAGCGGCGAAGATCGTGGCCAAACAATGCTTTTAAATTGCGGGATACCTTATTTCCATCGAAGTAAACGACGGCTTAGGTAGTAAAGAGCATTTTCTTTACCCTCATCATCGACTCGAGCTAACGAGGCTCCGAGAGAGTCGTCTAAAGCCGCGGTATAAAGTATCAACGGTCTACCCGAGATCGGGGCCGCTAAGACAGGAGGTGTCATTAAATATTGTTTAATGTCCTCGAAGGCCTTTCGGCATTTCTCTTCCCAAATAAATTTGGCGTCCTTTTTAACTAATGCCGAGAAAGGTCGACACCTACCTGACAAGTTTGAGATAAAGCGTCGAAGATATGCCAGCTTCCCTTGAAAAGATCGTAGTTGCTTTAAGGTTTTGGGAGGCGGCATTTCTAAGATAGAGCTTTAATCTTTTCCGGGTCGATTTCAATTCCACGATGTCGGACAACGAATCCTAAGAATTTCCCGGAGGTGACGCCGAAGGCGCATTTTAAGTGATTCATCTTAAGGTTAAATTGTCTTAATCGTTCGAAAACAATTCTCAAATCATATAGGTGGTTGTCCTTTACTTTGCTTTTGATGACCACATCGTCCACGTAGCATTCGACTTGATTTTGGATGAGATCATCAAAAATTCTTGTCATCGCTCTTCGGTATGTTGCTCCCGCGTTCTTCAGTACCGAATGGCATCACCGTGTAGCAATATACTCCGATCGGTGTTCGAATGTCGTAAGTTTTTCATCTTCCGGAGCCATTTTTATCTGGTTGTATCCCGAAGATCCATCCATGAATGAGAATATTTCATGTGTCGAAGCAATGTCGATCATTAATTCTAGGATCGGTAGAGGAATTCATCCTTCGGACATGCCTCGTTTAAATCTCTCGAAGTCCATACAAATTCCGATCCGACCATTCTTCTTCCTAATTGGTACCACATTGGCTAGCCAAGTCAGGTATTGTTCTTCACGTGACAAATTTGGCGTCTATTAGCTTTTTAACTTCAGCCTATGACTTGTTGTTCAATTTCTAGACGCATTCTTCTCGGGCCTCGTCCGACCGGGACGTAGCGAGGATCCACTCCTAGCTTATGGACCGCGACCTCCGGAGCTAAACCCGGCATCTCATCGTAGCTCCAAGCAAAACAGTCTTTAAATTCCATTAATAACTTGATTATTTCTTCGGAGTCTTCTTTATCGAGTAAGGAGCTAACAAAGGTAGGTCTAGGCTCTTCGCTAGTACCTAAGTTAACTTCCGTTAACTCATCTATCGTAGATTTAATCTCTTCTTCAAATTCGGTGGAGCATCTCCAATTTGTAAATCTTCAAATTCTTCCGTAGTTTCCATGCAGCTTCATTAGACTCACAAGTGACAACCAAGCAAAATTCAAGCATCGTCAACCGATCCTACCGTGCCAAATCCGAGATCATGCTTTGAATCGGGTGGACGACCGGAGTTATTCCATAATTTTTCAAAATGTTGTGATTGACCTTTTGTCCATTGTCGAGGTAAGAAACCACGCCGAATTAAATTTTGCACACAGGGAGAGTACCACTCAAAAGGTAATTCCATTAATTCCGATGAAGTGACATCTTCAAATTGTACATTATTTTCAGTTTTGGAGGAAGGAGCACCACGGTAGAATTTGATTGGCTTTGCACCGCCGCTACGTACCTCTTTGACCACCATACCCTCGATCTTATTAGAATGGATCGAGGTCAGGGTCATAGTATGTACATAGTGGTTAATCTTCTCGTATATCGATTTATATTCTTCATTCTTTTCATCTTCGAGCGGGATCCTGAATTGCGGCTTCTTCCGACTTATTGTCGCTCGCTTCTTGCTTGATTTCTTTTTCTTCTTCGTAACTATCTTCCCAATCAAAATTGATGGCCGGTTTCCTCTCGTCCAACCGTCCTAACGTCTCTACCACGACCTCGTCCCCGCCTCGACCTCGGATGCGAGTTGTGGAGAAACCTTCACCATCTCACCGTAAGGGAGTGGTGAGTGACTGTTGGACTAGAACTTCAGGTTCTTCGTCATCCCGAATTTCCTTTGCTTCATTCGTTACGGTATCTCTGGAGAAGATTGTTTTCTTCAAGGGTGCGTAATAAGCTGCATCTTCATAGATTCCAATTTCATGTACGGAGAACGGTTGTAAGTCACCTTTGATGCACTTTTCCCCTCTATCGTAGTATTTGATGCACTGATGTAGAGATGATGGTACCATCCGATTTTCATGTATCCATGGTCGGCCCAGTAGAGCGTTGAACGACGTTTCTGAATCAATTATGTGAAATTTTGCGGTTGTCTTTGCTAAGTCACCGGTCTTCATTAGTAGTGTTATTGATCCGAGGGCACTTTCTCCTTTCAGGTTGAATCCTCTTAATAACATTTTGTCTGCTTCAAGCTCGCGAGCATCAATTTCCAAGTATGCTAGCGTTCAAAGATTCATTATATTGATTGATGCTCCTAGATCCACCAATACTCTGGAGATTGTAAACTTCCCTATTGTAACTGAAATGTACAACGGTCGGTTGTGGTCTGCTGTTCCAAGTGGTAGATCATTGTCCGTGAAGGTGACACCTCGCTGTTCCTTTAACGAACAAACCTCATATAAGGAATCTCCGGCCATTTGAGCTAAGAAAATTTCTGGATCAATTAAGGCCTTGATCAGAGCTTCTCTCATCTCTTTCGATAAGATGAGAGCGTCGTAGATGCTCGCCTTGGCCGGTAGTTTCCTAAGATGGGCTAGCACGTTGTAGTCCACTTTATTTTCATGTGTCTCGGCTTCTTCCCGAATGGGTATTTCTTCCGTCGGGGTTGGTTCTTCCCGAACAACCACCGCTTTCCTTTGTCCTTCGGACCCATTCTCGGAGGCGAACTCTTCCACTTCTTAAGTTAACTTCCGTAATTTCTTCGACTCTAGTATTGAGTTTGCTCGGTGTTTCCTCCCGAATCGGAATGACGAGTTCTTCTGGATTAGCTTCGCAGTCCGAAGGCTCTAACTCTATCGTGACCGGAGCTCCTCGAAACTCGCAAATAGATTCGTTGCTTGTCGAACTCTCGTAGCCTCCTCGATGGATGTCTTCTTCGTCATTGTGATCGTCGAGATTGTGTATGATTCGAGAATTGTCATTTGTATCGAAATCGATGTCCGGATTGTCGCTAGTTACGTAATCGTTAGAAACAGTCAAAACGTAGCCAATGCCGTAACCCTTATCATTATAAGATCCCACCGGAGTGAGCAAATAATCATACAGAGTCAGAGGTTTGAGGGATTTCTCCCCCGAATCAGAAACAAATATCCTAGGATAAGCAGCCCCTAGTCTAGCCTTAGGAGCCTCGGTTTTCTCTTCTTCGTCGATTATCTTCTTCTCTTCAATTGTCTCTTGTTGAGGTGGTTCTTCTATCGCAAGTGATAGTGTCGACTTAACAAGTTTTGAACTCTAAATTGAGGCTTGCACCGAAGCGGTTTGGATGTGATCCAAAATCTTTTTCGAAGATCTTGTCCAAGCGGTAGCCCATCCATCATCAGTCGCATAGGGGTCTATCGGCACAATGAGATCCGTCGAGATAACATTGACGGAACCTCCTTTCCGGGGTTCCTTCATGTACTCCTTCGGGATCGTTATATTCCCTTTTCGAAGATTGTGGTTGAGCCAACTTTTGAAGGTAATACAATCTTCTATCTTGTGTCCAAGCATCCGGTGGTAAGGGCAAAAGTTGGGATCACCTTTCTTGTTGACTTCTTCTGGTCTCTTAGGTTCTGGCAGTTGGAAATCTGGAGTCTTCATCAAACTGCGGAACATTTTCGGCACTGCCTCATTCTTAAACGGATATTCCCTGCTCAAAAGCTCCCTTAACGTACGTTGCGGACGAGGCGGTTGTTCATACTGTGGAGATGACTGATAGCTGGGTTAGGGTTGCTGGTAATTCTGTTGAGGTTGCTGCGGCCGTTCTGACGATATTTGTATCGGTTGCTCGCCTTTGTCGACCGCCGCAACGATCCCGACTTCTTTTCAAAAGTTTTCACTGTGCTTCGTTTGTCCGTTTTGTCGGTGAAACTTAATTGCTTCGCCTCCTCTTGCAAGCTTCCGGCCTTGCTTAACAACTTCTCAAAAGTCTTAATAGTAAATCCCTTGAGGAGAAGTACTATCGGGCCATGAATGCTCTTCAGTAAAATGCCGACTGCATGCTGTTCTTGTAGCAGTGGCTCACACTTCATACTTAGGTTTCTCCATCGAAGTATTTAGTCCACCAAGGTTTCGTTGGGTTTCTGCTTCTCTACCACTAAATCACTTATAGTGATGTGGTGCTGAGCTCCGGCAAATCGCTTGATGAAGAGGTTTTCTAGTTCCGAAAATGTCTTCACCGAACCGTTCGGTAATTCCGCATACCAATCAAAGGCGATCCCCGACAGTCGCCGACAAATTGTCGGAAGAGTAAAGCATCACTTCCGCCGGCATTGCAACAACTGGCACGAAAATGTGCAACTTGCTGCCGAGGGTTTCCGGTCCCATCAAAGGTCTTGAACAGAGGAGGTACAAAGCCTTTCGGATATTAGACAGCGTCGAATTCTTCGGGGTAAGGTTTACCCGTATGAATGGATGTCCCGCTCTTTGATTGTGCCAAGGCTTCTCGCACCTGCTGTTCCACCATGCTCTTGATATCCTTTTCCGGAATCATGCTTTGTGTTGCATCTTTCTTTAATCGATCATCCCCGCTGACGCGACGTAATCTCCTTTCCTCCGTCTACAATATGAATGACTTCGGGGGTGTCTCTCTTCGGGGTCGAGCTCGACTCCGGAGAGCGGCTGGGGCTACTGCCATCTCTTCCATCCTTTTTGCCATTTGGGCGATCGTGTCATCTTTCTCTTGAAGCTACCTCCTCATTACTTCCGGCTCCTCTCTTTCTGCGGCTGCAGGGGCACCTTGTGAAGCTGACGAAGCTCGTGTTTTAACCATGTTAATTTCTGCATATTCATCATCCATGAACTCGACGAATCAATCTCATCTCCGAATTTCTCTTCTTTTCCCTCGCTAATCGCCGAATATCGCTCTTAGCTTTTCCATAGCATCTTCTAGTGGTCTTTTCTGTACATCCTTGCAGTTGTCATGTGATAACTGTCGGGTTTCCTTCTCATGAGTCCCCTTTTCTGCGGTTGCACTTTCTTTGGACTCAAGTCTCCTGACGAGACTTTCCTTCTCAGGTTGTTGTTTTAATCTTAATTGCCCGGTTGTGGGACGCCATACCATCCTTCTAGCAGCAGAAGGTCTGGGACCGGATGGTCTGTCAGCCAAATGCTGGAAGGTGGTATCTTCCCTAATTTGTAGTCCTGAAACAAAGACAGGTGGACTAGCTTTCATTCTCTTATTTGGCTTTTCCGCAGCGATAGCAGGTTCTGCTCGCGGCCTAAGACGAGATTTGGCTGGTACCCGCCCTATCCTTCTTAAAATCTCTGACACAGGGCATTTTTCCTTCTTTGCCAACTTTTCTATCAAGGTTTGCAGTCGAGCAAATGGCGTAATTCTAGCCCTTTTCTTACGGCTATCGTTGTAATATACGAGCCGAGGCAATGCGGCGAAGAATCTTGCGAACATTTTCCTCATCTTCTGCAGCTGAGAGGGGATGGAACCTGCTTCCTCCCAAAAGTGGTATGTATTCAGGCAGCGGTGTATACTCGGGCAGTTCTGGGATTTCTTCTAGGAAAGCAACTTCAACAGCTCTGTCTTCTCTAGCAATCCTTCTACTTCGTTCCTTCTCCGAGTCCGTGTCGCCGATGGAATTCTCGAGCCGGACACGATTTCAAAACGAAGGTTTCACAAAAGGTCCGTACCCTCCACCGTAACGAGTTCATCGTAATTCGAATTTCCTTCCCTTTAGTTTGGTGGAAGCCGGGGTAGGTGCGGAGACAACTAGACCAGTGGGGGTAGCAACAACGGTCCTTCCGTGAACAGCGAAGATCCTCTCCGCTGGAATCTTTTGCAGAGGAGGGAATTCGTGAGTTGACTTGAGGTAAAACTCAATCAATGGTTTCTCAGTTTCACATACTTTGTTTGTCAATGCGAAAAGGGTAACGTCAGTGATCTTGACATTTGTGTTCTCGAATCCTTATCCAAACTGGATGATCCCATTGTCGGGCAGCTCATCCTTGTAAACAGCGAAGTCCAGTCCATTGGTGAAGGAGAAAATCAGTTTTGAGGCTTTCATTTCTGCAAGGTAGATTCTGATTGTCAGTCCCAAGTTATGCTTCTTCTCATCAGGACGAAAAGAAAGGAATCGAAAAGAGTCCGAACACATTCTTGTTCATGCATTTATAAGAAAGAGTTATTTGTTAAAAGAGTCATTCATTAGAGGGTTTGCTTATTAGGAACGAAATGTTCAAAGGAGTAGAGAAGGTAAGGAATCCGATTCAGAGTTGGAAAGGAAAAGAAAGTCTTATGCAAGACTTCTCGACTCGAAGGATCACTCCTAAACTAACACCTATTGGGGTCCACCCCACCTCGTAAATGAGGTAAAAGGATCTCGGAACCTCTCTCGTTTAGGGGTGTCTAAACAATGGCTCCTAAATTCGAGAGAATCTTGGCTATACTCGTTCAAGGTAGAAATGAACATAGTATTCCAACGGAAAGAAGGATAGTTTGATCCATTAGGGACATGGATACACTACCGATTTTTGAAAGCAGAACTATCTGATTAAAAATGGAGAGAGGAATTTTCCCCAGCGGAGTCGCCAGAAGTTCTACGGCTTATTTTTAGGTTGTGTGTTTTATTTTTTAAAGGGGGTCGCCTAACAGAAATTGTCGGCGAATTTTTTTAATTTAATTTAAATAAATAATTTGAAAAGTAGTATTTGATTTTGAAAATAATTTTAAATTTGAAAATTTTAAGATATGAAATCAAACTGATCTCACATCCCGAATAGTTTATATAAACGAGCACCGAATCACAAACTGTGTATCTATCTCTAAGAATAGACACACTGTTTGGTGATGAGGCTCGATTAAATAAACTAGAAGATTTGTGACATTCGTTTGGTCTGGGAACCAATTTTATAAGCCAACAAGTTCCCCTGCTTAATATGAAAGCATTAAACAGGGTTTATATTACCTGGGTTCTTAAAATTCCTAATAAGGGCAAGCCCCTATAGTTAATTGCATCTTAAGTGACGGGAATCACCTAAGAAAACTCTCGATAATAATCAGTAGTTCTGCTCTCAAGAATCTCAAAATTTAAGTTTTCAAGGGATTGAATTTTAGAATTTGAATGGGGAATGGATCAAGTTTGGAACATTTTGTTTTGGAAATCCAAAGGAAGAGAGGTAGGAGAAATCACAGATTCAAAGCGAACTCTGGTAATTTCCCGACTATCCTATTGTTTGGCTTGAATTTAGGAAAGTCCTAATGTTTATTTAATGTTTCAATTTTGCCAATTTTAATTAATTTGGACTTATATTTGTATGATAAAATCATACAAATAGCCTCGAAGATATGAGTGTTTATGTCGTACTAAACGACTACCTCGGAGTCCTAAGACCTGTTAGGGCTTAATTTACATGGCATGATCATGCAAATGCCTAACGAAGAGTTGAGGATTTATGTTGCACTAGGCAAACTACCTCTAAATCTTATGGCTTAGTTATTTAATTCTAAGAATGGTTTTGCTGATGTAGATTCAAGTTTTGCCGACGACGATGGCCGTGCTGCCCACCATGCTCCGAGCTCCTTGTTGTTGCAGAGGTTTAGTTATAGAAGTCATAAATCAGGAGATGAGAAAAGTGTTTTGGTTTAGAGAAATTCTTAATTTCCAAGTGTTTTTTATATTTTATTTAAAACAAATCTAAAAGTTGATTATAACAACACCGGTTAAGATCCCACGGTTCCATCCTTCCGGCATCGTTATTTTTATCGGATTCACTTAGTCGAGATGAATTTGCTAAACTCAACTAAATGAGTTCCACACTTTCATTTAGACCGTGGGAAATCCCGTTAGCAACACGTAGGTTACATCATCCGAGGTATTCCCGATCATCCAACAAGACGTTTTAATTTAGTTGTAATTGCAGTTTTGTGTTCGTTTGTGATTAAATTTTGAGTTGTTTTATATTTTGAGATGTTGTGGCGGTGAATTTTATCTTGCAATGACTTTTAATTTAGTTTTGGTTTCAGTTTTAGGGACTATCCTAAAGGTGTGGGTTTTCATGCAACAATTGTTTATCATGCAAGAAAAGTAAAGTGCATTTGCAATAAAGTAAATTGCAAGAAGGTAAATTGCAATAAAATAAAAGCGTACCTGGAGGGTCTTCCCGTCATCCCAAGCTGCACTTAAACACAATTTAGAATATTTAAGCAAGTTCCTAGGTAAAGCTAAAGGAAGGGTTATGATTTTCTACCAAGTTCCTAATCCTGTAGCTAGCCATCTCCTATGACGTCTAGGTTCTTGTGTTTTGGTTTGAGGATGATTTTCTTCATCAAAGAACAATTAAGTTCAGTTATTCTTATAAACATCCTATCATATTGAGGAAGTGTTAAGAAGAATCTTAAACATCTTTTCAATATTGCTGGAATTGTTTTAAGTCCAAATGGATTTAATTATACAAATGAATTAATCGTCCGAGAATTCAAGTTTTGTTGTTATCTTACTCGATGAACTAGTGACATTTGAATATCCTATGAGGAAGTAACATTTCATTTAACGTTCTGTTTAGGAGTTATGATAACAAAAGCTTTCGAGGGCAAATTGATGTTCAGATGGTTTATGATTTAATTTCACTTAATGGGTTTAAATTTGGAATAGTGTTCAAGTTGCTTTATATTTATTTTTGAATTTCTTTATGTCTTAGGTGATGTTATTTTTTAATTCAATTTAATTTAACTTTAATTTAATTTAATTTAGTTTAGTTTCAATTTTAATTTAATTTAACTTGATTTTAATTTTAACTTGATTCTATTATTTAATTTAATTTAATTCAATTTAACTTGATATGATTTAATTTAATTTAATTTAATTTGATTTAATTTTAATTTAATTTAATTTAATTTAATTCAATTTAATTTAATTTAATTTAATTTAATTTAATTTGTTTAATTTAATTTAATTTAATATGTTTTAATTTAATTTTATTTAATTTAATTTAATTTAGATTTTAACTTAATTTTAATTTTAATTTTAATTTAATTGAAATTTTAAAAGAGTTCAATTTAAATAATTTAACTTTAATTTAATTTAATGATTAAGTCTTTTAACATTTTAAATCTTAAATTTGGATTATCATTTTAATTAGGAATTAAATATTATTGAGATGATTAATTTAGGGATTCTTAAATTAAAGAACAAATCTCTTCCTAATAATATCCCTATTTTAATAATTCCAATTTTATTATTCTTCTAAATTTAATCAATTATTTAATTAAGGTTTATTTTAATTATTTTTATATTGTTTAGTAGGTTTCTATCCTTTAATTATTTATATTTCAATCATCCAAATCATATTAGGATCAAATATTTTACTCATTAATTTTATTAAGCCTAAAGTTTTAATTAAAGGTTAAAATTTTAATTACCATTTTGCCCTTCAAGCTTAATAATTTCATAACTCAATAAATTGAGCTTAAATGAACTTGAAAATTTTGTGACTTCACTCATATGTCAATAAAGACATGAGAGGAGAAAATGTGATTTCTTTGTATTTAATTTATTTATGTAATTATTTTTTGTAGAAAATAGGGATTTCCAAGGAAAATTTAATAATATGACCAAGGGGAAGTTTCTGTCCTTAAGAAAATTATGGGACATCCCTAATGACCATAGGACCACTTGGACCAATTTTGGTGATTTTTTGAATTATATTCTTTTTATTATAATTATTTTAAGTTTTGGAGTATTAATTAATTTAAAAATAAAATAAAGGTTGAAAAATAAATTTTATATTTTTAAAAAATCTCTCTGATATCAAGAAAATCAGAGAATCAATTTTTACAATTTTCTGATTTTTCTTTGATTTATTAGAATTATTTTAGTGGAAATGCTAAAAAAATACATTTTTTTAATTTTAAAATTACCTTAGGGCTTTAAAATTTAATATCTCATCAAATAGACCTAAGAAAAATATGGGGTTTGTTCCTAAGTGATTAAAATTCAAAATGTGACATTTTGTTGAATTTTATTATTTTTGTGATTTTTATTATTTTTTAATTATTAAAATATTAAAATAATACAAAAATCAACTTTTTAGAAAATTGAAATTTTAATTTTCTTAAATTCCCTAATATCATAGAGGCTCCAAAACCAATTTGGTAAATTTTTGAAAAGTATTTTGAAAGTTATGAATTTTTAAAGTTTAAATTGGCTAAATGACTTAATCAACCCATTTAGTAGGGCTAACCAAGTCCAATTGACTTCAAATTTTTATGGTGGGTTCCTCTGATCCTAAAGGTCAGTGGAGAATTGATTTCAAGCCAATTTGATGTATGATTAGCTCTAATTAATTAAGGACATATTTTGGGTGTTTAAGCCAATTAGGATTATTCCAAGTGCATTAATTCAAAACCTATTTTTCCTAGAGTCCTCTGGTCATAAGAAACATCACCAAATTTTCCTGAAATTTATTTCACAACATGCTAATTATTGGATTTAAAATACTCAAAACAGCAACATGAATTTGAAAAATCAATAACTTCTCATAGGGATGGCCTCTGACCTTGGAAAATTCAGGGAATGATCCCAAGTTCAGAGGCTTCAAAAGCCCTATGGTCTCATGACATGGTGAATTTCCTATATGCATGGAGAATTAAAACAATGCAGAGGGTAAATAAATCATTAAAAATAAAATACTTGATGAAATTAAATGATTTCTTTTCCACATTATTCTCCTCTATTCACTGAGCAAGAGGGTATTTTTATTTTATTTTTCTAATTTTTATACACAAAGTTATGCATTTTTGAAGTTTAGGGAATTAAATAAATCAAAAATACCCTAATTTTCTATTTAAAACGGCGGCGCTGACTCATCCTAGGCATCTCCGAAAGGCCGCGTGTCGCGCTGCCATTCGACGCCGCCACTTGAGTCAGCAGCCCGGGTCCCGCCTTCCGCGTATCATCTGCCGATCCGACCCGATCTGAGCCGTCCGCCCGAGCGTGTATGGAATGAACGGCATCCGTTCATCGTCCCCAGCCGTTCTCACCCGAGAGCCGTCCACACTAAATCCCTAATATCTCACTCAATACTTAATGGATTTTCGTGTTCTTGTACTCTATGGATCCGTCTTGAAGAGACGAATACATCTATACTGTGATCATGCATTAAAATTAAGGCATTTGAAATGGAGAATCTCCAGAAGCTCGGGATAAAGAATTAGCTCATACCTTTGCTCAGAGAAGTGTGGCTTCAATCCGAGGGTTGTGTCACCTTCGATTGCGTCCCAGCGAAGCTTCGGATGAAGTCTCCCGGTCTCGGTGAATTGTCTAGGTATGATTTCGACCAAGCCCGATCACAAAGCTTGAGTCCGGAACGGATGGGTGGCCCGGAGAGGGGGCTCTTGTCGGTGTACTTCTTCCCTTGGTCCGGTGAAGGTGTAGGATCAATCAATTTGAGGATTGGTCCACCGTGAAGAAGTGTCCTGGTTTTGGGTCGAATTTCGTCGAGAAATCGGGCTCCGTTGGTGGGGATTAGTGGCAAATTGTCACCGGGGATCAACTCGCTCTAAGTATGGAGAGTGGTCCGGAGCAATTTTGGCGGTGGTTTCGAGAAGGTCCGGTTCGAAGCAACTCTCTTGGCCGAGAGGGCGTGGTGTTTAAATAGGAGAGGGTGGAGGGCCTCCTGCGGGGAGTAGGGCTTGGGATCGACCTGCTCTCGGCAAGAGAAGAACAGCTCGCAATGGCCACCGGGGATGGGGCAGCTCAGCAGGTGGGAATTCTAAACTTTGGCTCCTACCAAGGTCTCGGCCATGGTGTTTTCCGGCGACCTGTGTGGTCGGCCGGCGTGCATGGGTCACCCTCGTGTCCAGTAGGTCGTGGCCGGAGGTTTAGTGCAATCAATCGGCCATAGACATGTGTAAAGGAGTTGAATTAAAATGGTATGGGGAGAGGCTCATTTTGGGTCCAAATGGGTCAACCCACCATTTTGGGTTTGGTGCACCCTTCCATGGCTGATTTGGGCTGAGGGAGGATCAGGTGAATCAGCCAGAAAAGGGTAGAGAAGTCACCATCCATGAATATTTTGATTAATCATGGATTAAGGTGAAGCATTAAAAGGGTTAAAACCTTTTTAAGGGGGCTTAAAAGAGGCTCCTCCTTTTGCCATTAATGGCTTGATCACATGTCAAACCTTCCATGGCTTCATGTGGCTTGTCCATGGCTTGCATGTGGCTTCATGGCTTGTCTTTGGCTTGGGAAAAGCTTGGTCAATTTCATGAAAATGGAATTTGGAAATTTTGGTAATTTAGGAGTGATTTGATGGGGTTTGGCATATGGCTTGATTTGGATTTATTTTATCATGGGTTTAGAACTTAGGAGATGGTTTCATCCGATGGATGATGATATAGGGTTGTCATGTGGGCTTTGGGCCTTTGAAATTTAGTGAAGGTGGGCTTTTAAAGTGATTTAGGGAAGTGGGTTTTTTTGATTTTAGGATGAGAATTTTGCAAAGGATTGGATCCAATAAGTGTTGAATTTAGTTTAGGAATGTTTCATGAATGATTTGGAATAAATTTGAAGTGTTTGGGCTAGGTTTGGCTTGGATTTGACCTCTTTGGTGAATGGGCCAATGTAGGTCAAATTGGGCTAACTTGGGCCAATGTTGGGCTAGGGTTGAAATTGATGTAAAATAAATGTTGTGAAATGTTTATGAGAGTGTTTCAAAGAGGTTTTGACTTTGGTTGGGTTTTGATTTTGGGGTTTGGGCTTATTTGGGTTAGGTTTGGGTTTAGGTCAAAATTGGGCCTTTTAGTTTTGGGTTGAATTTGAGTGGGGTTTGGGTCCAAATTTTGGGCAAATCATGTTAGTCTTTTGTTTGTGGGGATGCTAAAGAAGGTTTAGAAAAGGTTTGGGGTTAATTGGAGTTGAATTGGGTTAGTTTGGATTAGGTTTGGGTCATGGGTCCAAATTGGGCTTTAAGGCCAAAAGTGAAATCGATTCAAATTTCAATCAAATTGGACTTGGATTTGGTCTAGATTGGTGTTGGGAATGTTGAATTGAAGTTTAGAATTGAATTGGACCAGAATTTGGGTCAATTGGGTAGATTTGGCTTGACATTGGGTTCACTTTGGGTTAAAATGGGTCAAATTGGGGGTTTTGATAAAAGTGGGGTAAATTGACAAAATTGGCCCATGGTGTAGTTGAACAAAATGAAATTGAGAATATTTGGGATTTTTTGAAATATTCTGGGAATTTTCTGAATTTTTGGATTTTTGGATTTTTGGGTCAAGAGGGGTATTTTGGGTATTTGGAGGGTATTGGGAGGTATTTTTGGAATTTTTGGTATTTTTGGCTATGGATTATCAACTTTATTGGTGAGGAAATGTTCAAGGTTAATTTTGGGGAATTTTGGGTGATTTGGAAATTTTGAAAAATTTGAGAAATTTCAGTGCTTTGGAGGCTAGAAGCAGTGTCCGGGTCCCGGGTCAAAAATTAAAAATTTGGAAAATTGAAGATCGGGTAAATGTAAGTAGAATAAAATCAT
This sequence comes from Papilionanthe hookeriana x Papilionanthe teres, assembly GCA_022702705.1. NCBI lineage: Eukaryota > Viridiplantae > Streptophyta > Magnoliopsida > Asparagales > Orchidaceae > Papilionanthe > Papilionanthe hookeriana x Papilionanthe teres. Next base: position 42,302,395 of record CM040424.1, on the reverse strand, counting down.
TTTGGTTGAGCCATGAAGCCATATCAAGCCCACATGAGCCATGAAGGGACTCATTCGAGGCATCCACTATGTTGATCCTAACCCTCTTAGCCCAAGGGCTTAGTGGTTAAGGACCATCCATGTGAATCACCTTTATGAGTCGGAGGTCAAGTTAGGTATGGGTGTGTTTTTAGGATGTGTGTGAAAGTGTAGTGTATAGGTGTAGTGTGTGTGTAAGTCAGCCCTTCACCGTACTGAGCCACCTACTGGTAGTCCTAAGGCCAAAGAGTCCTATAGGAACTCATCCTTTAAACTTCCACATTCGATTTCAACCCTCTAGGTGATTAGGGGTCTACAACTAAGTTTATGGAGTTTGCAGGGAGTTAAGAAGTGGTTTGAATTTCTAAGTGGTGGGTCCCAATTCTAATCCTCTAAGATAGTCAAAGGAAAAGCCTAAGGCTAGATCCTAAGTAGTATAGAGAGAAGAGAAGACCTCATCAAAAATGAGGTCAACAGCCTCCTAACCATCACTTGATTCTCTTCTGCAGCAGGAAAAATTGCATAAAATTCTCTAACCACAGAAACAACAGCAACAACGGAGAAGCAACAGTAATTATCCCAATTCCTTCTAGTAATCATATCTTCAATCACCTCTCCTGGTTTACTAAACACACGCTCAGGAATCAACTTACGTGACTGCAATACATCGACATATCGTTCCTCAGCTCTCATACTAACAAATTTGTTAGAATCAAATCTTATCTTTTCTCGTGCACGCTTTGACTTTCGAGCCATCTCTAAAAATTCACGAAAAAATTCACCATAAATTCTAAAATCAAACTAAACTTGCTAAAATATCTTCGAAAAGATATTTTCACAAATCCCAGCAATTTCTCAAGTTTTTCCTCAAATTTTCATCATGAATAGTGATTTTAAGATTTTCCAAAATGTACTCAAAATACATGGTGAAAATAAAAAATTTTTACTTAGGAGTAGTGCTCTTACCTCAAGGAATCCAAATCTAACAATTTTTATTGAGATCGGCTCTTAAATGATCCGCAATATGATGCCCTAGGCTCCTCTTTTGTGATAAACCGAAGATTGAAGACGATGGGGCGGTTTAAAAATGGAAATTGTTGGGTTTTTAACTGTTGGGAACCAATTTTCGCGAACTGGCGCCTAAGCGCGAACCCCTCGGCGGTTAGCCGTGAAATCTGGCGCTTAGCTGCCAATACCTAGATTTTAACAATTAAGGTATATGCACTAAATCACTTGGTTAATCACCCTTAATTACTCCAAAATAATTATTTCCCCCACACAAATCTTCCAATATTCCAAATCAAATTTAATATCCATTGATTCCACATAAATTTAACAAAAACACAAACTTATATTAAAACAAACATAACAGTTAATACAATTCTAGAATTTCTATCCACACATAAAGGATGAAATTCTCTAAATACAAGAGACTTTAATCTCAAACTGATAAGTATACATCTCTAGGATGTAACCATCACATCATCAAGCTTAGTTAATACTTAAATATAAAAACTAAACACACCAAACATACACACAAGAACACTAAACATAACACATAAGAACACTAAACAAATAAGAACAAAGCACTCTTAATTCCATTCTCCATTAGGCGGATTATATCCAGGACCACTATTATTCTCATTTGACCCTTCTGGAATATAAATTTGATAGAATGGGCGATAATTGTTCATTCTTACATCTTCTTCGATCCATTTGTTCTTTACAAACATCGCCTTATCTGCTTCTTCCACGTACCTTGAATGACTGAATTGCATCTTGAGTTACCATCCCATGTGCTTCAACTGTAAGTTAGTTTCATTGACCTTTGCTTCCATTGAAGTCACTCGGGCTTCAATATTTGCAATCATTTATGCAATACCTTGAATACTAACAGCGAGATATCTATTGAATAATTCTTTAGCACTATCACTAATGAATTTACTTTTTTCAGAATCTTGCTTTTTCTTCATCTCATTCTCACAGGAAGACATGATGCACTCAAAACGCTCTTCTTAAGACTCAGAAATGAAAATAGGACTTGGGGCAAGTATTTCTCTTAAATCAGGTCCTTTTATAGACTTGGGAAGTGCTAAATCTACCCCAAGACGTTTTAAAACTCCAAAATAACTTCCAAAACTACTCCCCCACGATCTAGGCTTCTAGAATCTAATTTTTCACCTTTTTTATAACTGCGGTGCCTAAGCGCCAACTAGTCAGCACTTAGCCGCCAGTGCTCAATTTAGCACAGGTCTGTTAAGTGTCCAAATTTTCATTCTGACTTTTCTAAATCATCAATTATGGTCAAATAAACTCTACTATAGTTTAAAAACTCCAAATTACTACCACTAAAAACATAAAAAACAAACCAAACAAAGCAAAGAAAGCACACAAAACAAACATGGAGCAAAGCACACCGATAATTATGGGTTGCCTCCCACAAAGCGCTTGTTTTAAAGTCTTCAGCCTGACATACCTAGAACTCATTCTGAGTGACCCAGCATCAAATTATTATCATATTTAGATTTATTGACTGAAAAATATGGTTTAAGTCTATGTCAGTTAACTTTAAATATTTTTCCAGTCTTAGGATCTTTAATATCTACAGCTCCACAAGAATAAACTTTTATCACAATAAATAGACCCATCCACCTGGACTTAAGTTTTCCAGAAAATATTCTAAATCTAGCATTATACAGTAAAAATTTTTGTCCTGGTACAAGATTTTTAGTAAGAATATTCTGATCATGCCATATCTTCATCTTTTCCTTATAAATCTTAGCATTTTCATAAGATTCATTCCTTATTTCTTCAAGCTCATTCAATTGTAATAATATCTTTTCAACAGCATCTCTTAAATTATAATTAAACTCTTTAATAGCCCAATATGCTTTATGCTCAAGTTCAAAAGGTAAATGACAAAATTTTCCAAAAATCAGCCTATATGGGGACATTCCTATAGGTGTTCTGTAAGCAGTCCTATAAGCCCACAAAGCATAATCCAGTTTGATTGACCAATCCTTTCTATTTGGATTAACAGTTTTTTTCTAATATTCTTTTAATTTCACGATTGGATAATTCAACCAAACCACTTGTCTGCTGATGATAAGCAGTAGCAATGCAATGATTAATATGATATTTCTTTGCTAACTTCCCAATAATCGCATTTCTAAAATGACTTCCCCCATTAGTTATGATTACTCTTGGTATTCCAAATCTGTAAAATATATTATTTTCTAAAAATTTTGCAACACTTTGAGTATCACATCAAGGTAAGCAATAACTTCAATCCATTTGGAAACATAGTCTACTGCTATCAAAATATAAACATTTCCGAAAGATGGTGTAAATGGTCTCATAAAATCTAGTCCCCAAAAATCAAATATTTCAACTTCCAACATATGATCGAGGGGCATCTCATTTCTTCTAGAAATATTGCATACACGCTCGACATCTATCACAATTTTTAATATAAACATTCACATCCTTAAAAATCGTAGGCCAAAAAAATCCCGATCGTAATATTTTATACGCTAGCTTTATCACTTCCAAAATGTCCCCCATAATCAGAATCATGACATTTTTGAATAATTTCATAAGTCTCTTCCAAAGGTACACATCTTCAAATTACTAGATCCTTTCCTTGTTTATATAAAAATGGGTCATCCCAAACTTAAGTCTTAGCATCAGACAGAAATTTCTTCTTTTCTTGGTATGTCAAACCAAAGGGTATAATATTACTAATAATAAAGTTTACTATGTCTACATACCACGGAACACACAATTCTTTAATAGTGAACAGTTTTTCATCAGGAAAATGTTCATTAATTTCTTCAATATCACAGAGAGATTTTTCAATTTCAAGCCTGGACAAATGATTAGCAATTTGATTATCAGAACCCTTCCTATCTACTATCTCAAAATCTAATTCTTGTAAAAGAAGAATCCATCTTATCAATCTTGGTTTTGCATCAATTTTCTTCATTAAGTATTTAATAGCAGAATGATCAGTATGCACCACACATTTAATTCCAATTAAATATGATCAAAATTTATTAAAGGCAAACACTATAGTTAATAACTCTTTCTCAATAGTAGTATAATTAATTTGAGCTTCATTAAGAGTTTTACTGACATTATAAATTACTTTGAAAATTTTATCATATTTCTGACCTAAAACAGCACCAATAGCATAATCACTAGCATCACACATTAATTCAAAAGGTTTTTCCTAATTTGGTGAAATTATTACAGGTGTGGGGATTAATTTTTCTTTTAATGTTTCAAAGGCTTTACGAAAGTCATCATCAAAATTAAACATTGCATCCTTTTCCAGTAAACGTCATAAAGGTTTTGTAATCTTTGAAAAGTCTTTGATGTAATGCCTGTAGAATCTAACATGTCCTAAAAAACTTCTAATCCCCCTTACATTGGTTGGGCAAAGTAAATTAGATATAACTTGAATTTTTGCAGGATCTACCTCCAAATATTTTTCTGAAATCCGATGTCCCAAAACAATTCCTCCTACTACCATAAATTGGTATTTTTCCCAATTAAGGACCAAATTAGTTTCTTCACAGCATTTTAGAACTTTAGATAGATGTTCTAAACATGATTTAAACAAAATTCCAAACACTGAAAAGTCATCCATAAAAACTTCAATCCCTTTTCAATCAAATCACAAAAAATAGCCATCATACATCTCTGAAATGTAGCAGGGGCATTACATAAACCAAAGGACATTCTTCTAAAAGCAAACGTACCATAAGGACTGGTAAACATAGATTTCTCTTGATCCTCAGGAGTAATTTGAATTTGTTGGTAACCAGTATATCCATCCAGAAAACAAAAGTATTTATGCCCAAATGTACCTATCCAACATTTGATCTAGAAAAGAGAGTGGAAAATGATCTTTCATTGTGGCAAGGTTAAATTTTCTATAATCAATGCATATTCGCCACCCTGTAACTTGTCTTATTGGTATCATTTCATTTTTCTCATTAACAGTTACAGTTACTCCTCCTTTGTTAGGAACACATTGAATAAGACTAACCCATGCACTATCTGAAATAGGGTAGATAATTCCAACATCCAACCATTTTAAAATTTCTTTCTTAACAACGTCTTTCACGATAGGATTTAATCTCCTTTAGGGATCAGCCCGCGATTTGTAATTATCTTCCATAAGAATTTTGTGCATACAAATTGAAGGACCGATTTCTTTAATATCAGCAATTATCCATCCAAAGGCTTTCTTATGCTTCTTTAAAATTTCAAGCAAACTCTCTTCTTCTTTTTCAATTAATTGAGAATAAATTATAACAGGAAAGGTTAAGGATTCACCTAGAAAAAACATACTTCAAATGATCAGGAAGTATTTTTAGCTCAAGTTCAGGAAAATCTTCCTTTTCTTCCTCTTGAGAATCGTTAGAATCAAATAACTCATCTTCTTGCTTATATTTCAATTCTTCTGTTTCAGCTTTCTCTTCATAAGTTGATTTTAAAGGAAATTCACTTAAATATTCAATAACATCCATCCTATAACACTCATCTTCTTTACCTCTAGCAGGATATTTCATCGATTTTGAAATATTAAATGTAATAGTCTGATCATTAAACCTCATCATTAATTCCCTTTTCGCACATCTATCATGGCTCGCTCGTAGCTAGAAAAGGTCTCCCCAAAATTATGGGTATCTCTTTATCTTCCTCCATATCTAATACAATGAAATCCACAGGAAAAATAAATTAGTCCATTTTTACCAAAACATCTTCTATAACTCCTTTAGGATATGTGATCGAATGATTTGCTAATTGCAGAGTTACAGTAGTTGGGGTTATTTCTCCTAGTCCCAGTCTTTTGAATATTGAAAGAGGCATAAGGTTAATGCTTGCACCCAATTCACATAAAGCTTTTCCACAGAATCTTTCTCTGATTGCACATGGAATTGTGAAACTACCAGGATCTTTAAGTTTTTCAGGAAGCTTTTTCTGAATTATCGTACTGCACTTCTCACTAAGTGCAACAGTCTCATTTTCTTCAAACTTCTTATTTTTATTAAGAATATCCTTCATAAATTTCGCATAGCTTGACATTTGTTCTAGGGCTTCAGCAAATGGAATATTAATGGTAAGCTTCTTTAATATCTCCAAGAATTTTGAAAATTGCTTATCCAACTTTTGTTGACGAAGTCTCTAAGGAAATGGAGGTGGTGGTTTTTCTAAATCAACCTTAGGTGGAGAAATAGATCTTTCAAAACCTTTTGGAGCGTCCTCTTTAAGTCTTTCAATCTCTTCTTTCTCTACTTCAGTTTCTTTTTGAACTCTACCTTCCAATTCTTTTCCACTTCTCGCTTGAATCGCTTTTACTTGTTTCTTTATTCTTTTCTCTTAGATTCACTTCAAGCATTACTTGGAAGCATTCCTTGGGATCTATTACTCAAGGCATTTGCAATTTGTCCCAATTGATTTTCAATATTTCTGATGGTTGCTCCTTGAATTTGTAATTGATTTCCCATATGTGATACTACTTCCATAGACAACCTCTTCTCTTTATTTTGTAAAGCATTGTTATAACCTGAAGGATAAGTTAATCTAATATTATTATTACCTTGGTTGTTCCAATTCCCCAATGGGTTTACTTGATTGTTCCCCCATTATTGATTAAGACCACCCTGATTATTGTTATTCTAGTTAAAATTTGGATGATTCTTCCAACCTGGGTTACAATAATTAGAATATGGGTTGTTAGGTTTACTTATGGCATTCACAGTTTCTGGTGAAGAATAAGAATCAACCATTTGGCCAAATGAATTTTCTTCAATCATGAGATTTGGCTGAGAAAAATTCATCCCAAATTGGTCTATCTTCCTTGATACAACAACAACTTGATTTGCTAACATTGTAAAAGCATCATTTTCATAAACACTCGCTACCTTTTTAGGATTTAATCTTTCAGAAGGCAATTGAAAATTATTAGTAGTAATTTCTTCAATTAAAGCATAAGCATCAGAAAATGATTTAGACATTAATGATCCACCAGTAGCAGCATCGATGATTGATCTAAGAGATTCAACTAATCCATTATAAAAAGTTTGAATTATTAACCAATCTCGTTTCGCATGATGTGGACATTTCCTGAGGAGATCTTTAAATCTTTCCCATGCTTCATATATTGATTCCCCTTCAAACTAACAAAAAAATGTTATATCATTTCTCAACTTAGCAGTCTTAGATGGTGAAAAATATTTAACAAGGAACTTTTGTGACAGTTCACCCCAAGTTCTTATTGATCCAGGTGGTAATGAATGTAACCATATTTTAGCTTTATCCCTTAGTGAGAAAGGAAAAAGCCTAAGTCTAATACCATCATCCGAAACACTATCATATTTAAAAGTAGCACACAACTCTAGAAAATTAGCAAGATGCAAATTAGGATCTTCAGTTGTTGCTCCCCCAAACTGATTATTAGACACAATTTGGATAATAATAGGTTTAAGCTCGAAAGAATTAGCAGCTACAGCAGGGTTTTGAATACTACCACGAAATTCATCTATTGTAAGGTTAACATAATCTCTTAAAGGTCTTAATTCTTGATGGATGCCTACATTTTGATTTTGATGATTTGCCATTTCGAATATTTTTATCTTTTTTTGTATTTTTATTTTTTTTATTTTTCTGATAGTTCTTTCTAATTCAGAATCGTAAGGCACAAGTCC
>CM040424.1:42198257-42294159 GCA_022702705.1 Papilionanthe hookeriana x Papilionanthe teres | reverse complement strand
TTGTTTCTCATTTCTCTGTAGTTTTCATGATGGTCACCTTGCTGATTTCAACTCCATGGGTGCAAATCTCATATAAACCAAAAATTTTTAATAAAACAAAAGAATTTTGGAAACCCCTTTTTCTCCAATTAGTAATTACTCGCACATATTTAATTAAAAACATGCATTTTTTATTGATTTCATAAATCGATCTATTTAATTTTTATGATCACCATTTCAATATAAACTGAGACTCAAATGTCCCTGACGTTTATTGATAATTTGTCAAATTTTCCTCTTCTTCACTCAAAAACACATGATAATTGAATGGTGAATTTATGGTATGGTCACCTAAAACTTTTATGCTCTCAATCTTGATTAGTTCCAACTATATGAGGTGTAAAATATTCAAAAATCAAAACTGTGATCTCTCCCAGTGACAGGAGCATATATTGCTATATCTGATAGAGATGGCATAAGTTTTAAGTGCCGGATCTATGATGTGATGCTCTGCAACAATTGTGACCATGGCTTGAAGAAGTTCGGCTATATAATAACTTAATTGCAACTAAAAATTCAAAATTTTCAAAATGGCCAAATTCAGTCAGATTCATTGTTCACAGCATAATATTCACTTAACCAATCTATTATTCATCCATGTTTTTCTCCCACATTGTCCAAAGGAAAAAAAAGGAGGACGGATTTAAGCTTAATAAATTAAAAAATGAGATTAAAATTTAATTGAATTTGGAGTTGAGAAATGGTGATAAGTGGTAAGGAATGTGAGAGCTCATGGTAGAAGAACATGATTAGATTTTACATTGAAAGTGAGGTTCGATGGCCTTTGCTAGTGAGGATTAAATGAGGAATTTAAAAGAAAAAACACAATTCTCACAAGAGAATTATGGTGGCTGCAAGCCACCAAGCCTCCAAGCAAAGGAATCTGCTATCACGATTTAATTCAAGAATTTGTCTAAAAATGTTCAATTGTCATCCATTCACTCATTTATTTCAAATAAGTACACTTCATATTTATAAAAGAGGAAATCATAATTCAAAAATAAAATAATAAAAAAATAAGTTTTATCTTGAGGAGGTCAATGGTTTTTTGAACTTGAATGAACTGAATGGAAGAGCTTGGATCATGCATTATACTCCTTGAATCATGTTTCCAATTGAACTTTAAATTTGGAGTGAAGAAGTTGGTGGTTTCAAAATAATTGGCGGTCAGCTGTATCATTTGGAGAAGGTCTTGATTTATGCCTTTTGAAGTGTAATTTCTTGAATTTGAATTGTGTTAACTCTTTAAATTGAATGGGAAATGATAGGGTAGCCGTATGATGAAGAATCTTAATTTAACTTTAATCTGACAACTAAATTACAAGTAACTACCAACTAACCCAACTAAACCCCAACAAATTAAACTACTAAAGTTATTTTATAAATTAAAATATTAATTAGAACTTTGAAATAAAAATAATATCAACATGGACAAGTTGTTGAGGCTTAACTTGGGTTGATGGTTCACTTGATGTTAATGATGCATGCCTTGTTGTGTGATGGAGTTGGACAAACATTCAACATTGGAACGGAAATTTAAATTTTTAATATATCCACGTTCTCCATCATTATCATGGTTAAACATAAGCTCCTATTCTGCAGAAGTAGTGGCATGGGCCAGTAGCTCTTTCACTAAGGGATAAAGAGGCACGTTGTTCAATGCCAACTAATTGTAAAATTATTTTTGCATTTCAACTAACACTTGGAGAGGGGTGTGGGGCGCGGCAGGTTGTGGTAATGGGCGGGTGTGGGGATTCGCAGCTGAGCCAAGGCGCCTCACTTTTCGAAGCCTGGAAAGAAGCTAATTTTATTGTTGCAGATATATTCACTGCTCCATACAAGTTTTTAGAAATGTGTGATGGCTTGGTAGACTTTTGCCACCCTTTGGGAGTGATATAAAAATAATCAACAAAATGGGATCATGACCAACAATCTCAAACATTAAACAAATATATAACAAATACGTATAAAAATGAACTGAAAAGATACAAAGTATGAGTTATGAGATAAAGTGTGAACATGAAAAAAAAAACATTTAATATGGCCTATGGCAACTTGAACGAACCCCTATGATAAGGGGCCAATAATTATGGTTTTGAGTCAATGTACAAGTGAGGTTAAAAAAAATCATTTCTAATTAAATACTCGACCGATTTCTAAATCTTAATTAAATAAGAACTGATCCAAGTCTTAGGCATTCTTTCTTCTAAAGATGTAAGCACAAAGAAGTTGCCATAAAAAATAGAGCCTGGTCATTAGTCCCACCTCTGGGCCTTTCTGATCTCCAAACAAAGCTTAACATTATCAATATGTTGCAACTCATTATCAATCTTTCGGCAAGTTTGATCCAATACAATCAGTTCAATACTAGGATGCAAGCCCAAGTTTGAAAATATATAATCGATAAGAAAGTGGTGTACGAAATTCTGAAGGCACCTTAATGTCCTAATAATCAAAATATGAGAATCTCAATGCTTTCCTCTGATTTGAACCTTCCCCTTGTTCACATCAAGATTCATAATTGTTTCCCATGAAAAATAAAAGAAAAAATCAATAGCTCTGCTTGACTTTTGCTACTGATTTTCCCTAACACAGCAAAAGAGTCATATATTGTACGATTCTGCAGATCCTTCATGTCACTTGGAAGAATGACAATGAGATTTCAACATCTGTCGATTGTGGCAAGAGCATGTGGCGGCTTTGGCTAGAATCAACTTTAGTTCTATTAACATGAAGGCGATTCTAATGAAAATCGCTACAGGAAAAGAGTCAAAAATAAAAAGAAAAAAAAGGAAAAAGGTAAACTGTGACTTTTTGCTATAGGAACAGGGCGAAGTGTTGAAAAATAGAAGAAAAGAAGAATGAAGGAAGAAATGGGAGAAGTCAAGTGCATTTCATCATCGAATTTTAAGCCTATTTATAAACAAAACAATATCAAAAAAAAGTTTAAAGTCAAACCTCATCCACAGTACAAGGAAGCTAATTCCTAGACAAAATCCACGATTCTAGGTAATCTTAACTTGAATCTAAAATTTAAATGACAAACTTATCCATAAAAATTAATATTCATCTAGATCTAGGGCTACTGTTATGATGCTACGATTCAAACTTCGATTAAATATTCTAAAACTTCTTGCTTCCTGATCTTGATCACAAGGTCTCTAATTGAAGATATATCTTCAAATATGGACTCCTAAAAATCTGTTCATAAATATGGATTAAATGATATGAATCTACACCTCCGGCAAACTTCACCAAATAAATTTAGACTACTAAAATTTAAACAAACATGATATCCGAATCAATTCACAATCTAATGAGCAAATAATGAAGAAAACATTCATTGAAGATTCAAAATGTTGGTGTTCTTCTAGTCTAAGAGAATATCCATTTACAAATGTACTTTGCACACTAGAAGTAGATCATCCAGGGTACACAAAATTCCTTCAAATATATAACATTCATTGAAGATTCAAAATGAAAGCTCAAAGCAAGATCATCACATAAGGCTTGGATTTTCCAAAACAAAATTTGATACGATTCATCCAAGCCCAATGCTTAGTACTTTCATGGAATCGCAACCAATCAGTACTCTTAGGCACTTTCCATCTAAGATGAACTCCAAACATTATCTCCAAAGCACACATTAATATATAATTCATCCCCTTTGTATGCCATAGAATGCTCTCCTTTCGAATAAGCTCCAGCTATATTCCACATAATTGAATTGGTCATGTTAACGCCTTTAAGCAACGCTGGCCATGCTTCATGCTTTTGAGCCAATTTTGATATAAATCAACTGATCCTATTATTCCATACATGACGGGAACCAAAGTAAAAAATATTAGTACCATTGAGCCTTTTTGTCCAGAATAAAACCAAGACCTTATTTTGAGATAACGAGTCAACTAATTTGTTGCCCTAGCCCAATCAACTCAAGATACTAGAAAGAAAATAGCAAATAACATCTAATCATGCTCCTTAGATGATATGACTTTGCATACCAATAGTTCGTAAATAGAGTCTTGAGATGGACTCATTGCATATTGATTGATTCGACCCATTATCAGCATCCAACCCTATTCTGAATGTTGACTTTATGTACTTTCAATATAGCACTTTGACACTTCAAACAAGGTTTGAATGCTTGGACAAACATTATAGTTATTGTGATCAGGTCACTTATGAAGAATTCGAGCTTGCTCCAACAACAACAATAACAACAACAAAGCCTTAAAAAAATTAAAATAAAATAAAAATAAAAAGAAGTACAAAAACAGGCACAGGAAGGACGAGAGGACAGAAAAAAAAAAAAGGGAAATTCAGCTCACTCTACATAACTAATCGACTCAATTATTTGTAGTTTTGTTCAGGTCTCGGACCTCCATATTACTTTCCACAAAGTTTTTTAGAAACTTTTAATATATAAAAAAGTCACCAATCCACAAAGTGCAATAAAATTAAACATCCAAAAATAACATAATATGGAAACCTCATCTCAAACCAATAGTGAACAAAATATGAACGAGTAAACGAAATTACAAATACAACATAACTCAGTACTTATCGACTGCAGCTCTCCTCCTGTAAACCAAATCTCTCCTACCAAATATATCAACCTAAAATTTTTTTTCTCCGATAAACCAAATCTCTTATACCAAACATAACAACCTAAAATTTTTCCTCTTGAAAAACCAAAAGAAAATGCAACTCAATACTTTATAAAACCTTGAAATTTCAGTTTAATTTTATCTATTCCTATTTTACTCTTAAGTATTCATCATTTTAACATCTTTAATAGTCATAACATAATTACCGTCATACTCGAATGCATCTTAAAAATGTGTTAGAAGACACCTTCAAACTGTACCCGAAGATGCCAGCAAGATATACCAGAAGGCACCCTCAAATTGCACCTGAAAATACACATTTACCATTTCATTTAACGAGCACGTGTACATCGTCTCCGCTGTCAGTACCATCTAGGGATAATTCTATATGACTTAATCATTTCCTTACCATTTCATATCAATTAAATCTTTTAAAATGTACCTTCAATGTAAGTTATTTTTCTCTCATCTCTTATCATTTCAGACCTTTTATATGCAATGCATAATTGAAAATTTTATTTTAAATCATTTGATAAAGCAATTATTCATTCACTAAAACATAATTTAATGCATAAAAGAAAATAATCATTCACATTTACTTAGCATGCTTACCGCATCGAATCCCTAACCCCATACCTATAGGCTTGTGCTTCAACCTAGATCTGCAATTAAATTAATATTTTATTAAATATCAATTCCAAGTTAAGTAAATTAAACTTAATTTTAATTAAAACATACCTTTATCTTTTAAGGTTATTTGTCTTCTTCCTCAAATTCAAAGGATTTGTCGACATTGTTTCTCATTTCCTAACAGTAATAAAGTTAATTAACATTAATTTAACTAATAATATAATTAATTTTAATAACAACATAAGACTTAACGTTTACCTTATGGGTTTTGAGATCGCTCTCCTCCCTTCTTGTTTCACAAACATCGCCTTCAAAGTTAAAAATCTCTATATTAGGGGTCCTAATTAAATAAAACTTCCCATTAATTAAATAAACATACCCTCAAACATACATATAATTATTCATAATATAATATATATATTAATGTATCAAAACATTAAACTTACCTTTATAAAGTTTTCGACCTCTGCCCTAACCTCAAGCACGTGAATGGCTTCTCCTTCTTCAGCCTCTGCTCGACCACGTGAGCTCCCTCCTCCCTTCAGTTTCTACTCGCTCAAACAGAACACACACTTCTTCCTTCTCTTCCTCTATACACACACGAGCACGACATAAATGTTGACTTGGCTTACTCTTCTCCTCGGATCGTGACTCACCCATACACAGCACTCATGCTTCTTCCTTTGGCTTCGATCACATGGCCCTATTCAGCATTGCACGCCACAACATTGACACCTCCTCCTTCCTTCAATTGTGGCTTAATTAAATAGAGCAACAGCGTAAACAAAGCTTTTCTTCGACTAGGTTACAACATCAAAGTTTTCCTCCTTCGATCTCTTAACGCAAGCACGAATAAAGGTTTCTTCTTCTTCCTACAACTTTTTTTTCTTCTTCTTCTTCTCTCCACTCTTTCGCACAGTACCTACGCACAAAGCGTCAACTTCCTCCTCAACTTCGATTGGCAATGAATTGACAGTTTACCTTCTCTCGCTCGAGTGCTTCTGAAATGAAATAGTCTCCCGATTGAAACCCCTTCACGGCCCTTAATCCAAATCGTAATGACGGTGAGTTCACATGCCGATTCATTTTTTTAACTCTTTCGTTTCCAGTTATTACAATCTGACCTTGCCCACAAAATCAAATTCAAGATTAAGAAAAGCACAAGTCATTCCATGATATCCAGGAAACATCTTCATAATAAACCTTCTCACTGAAAAACTAATTGCAAGACACAACTACCGATTTGCAGATGCTAACTGCTAGTGAATAAAACAACAATTGACCTTCATTGAATTGAGTTGATAACGTGGTCAGGTGTGGGTTGGAGCCGTCATGTAAAGAATTGATAAAGGAAATGAGAAAAATTGTAGGCAACTTCATCATTATCAGTAACTCAATTCAATACACCAATGGACCTATTTTGGCCGTCATTGGTTTTGGTACATAGTAAAGCTGTGGAGTTTAATGTAAAGTTGATTGGCAAGTAATGCTTATTTGTATGCTTGTAGATTTACTAGAGACCAGATCTTTTCCTTTCAAGATAGTCTGGAAGGTGAATATAATGGAAAAGTTGATTCTCGCATGAGGAGCAAGTCCCACAAACTCAATGTGACTTTGGCTCACCTAGTGGCTTGGTGGAAACAGCGAGCCAAAGTGAGATGGCTTCATGATGGGGACCTAAATAACAGTTTCTTGCACTCAGTGGTTTCGGCTAAACATAGATCCAACAGGATTGCTGGCATTGTTAATGCTAGTGGGGACAACATCAAAGATGATGCTGAAATTATTGCTGCCTTCGAGCAATTTTACAATTCTAAGAGGCAATGTAACCCTCCTATGTTTGATAATTGGCCCAACTTGGACGATATTCCGCCCAAGGTCATGCCTTTCTCAAGTATGCTTATTGCTGATGTAACCAACAAAGAAATTTGGGCGGTTATCCGACAGATGGGGTTGAGCAGATCTTTTGAAAGTGATGGGACTACGACGTCTTTTTCCAAATGCTATTGGAAGATTGTCAAGAAGGAAGTTCTAAATACAATGAAAAGTTTCTTTATTTCAAGTACTATGCCAGATCATTGGAGAGAGGCCCTCATTGTGCTTATCCTTAAGAGAGAATGTGCTAACTCTCCGACCCACTTCTGGCCCATTAGTCTTTGTCAAACTATATACAAGATTATCACGCAGGGCTTTGAAAAGGTACCAGCCGGTCCTCAAGGGGGGAGGGTTGCCGACCTCTTCTTTCCCTCTTTTCTTTCCTCCTATTCCCTCTTTCCTTTTACCATCTTTCCCACCTAGCACTTGTCAATTTTGAATTTATATTATCTTTATAAGTCCTTATCTAGTATGAATTCTTCTTATTATAAACATTGCTTAAATTATGAATTCTTATTATTTTTATTATCTTCCTTATTTTAAAACATTGCCTATTATAAATCCTTGCTTATTATATTCTATTTCTGAATAAAAAGCATTGCCTAATATAAGTCATAATCCCTCTTATATATAGGGGTTATTTTTCTTAGGGGAGATCTTTTGTTGCTTAAGAATTCAGCTTTCTATCTGGACAACCATCAACGTCGTGTTTCCCCCTTCGAGGGCTATATCCGAAGGCGAGGAAGTACTCCGACTATCCCTCCTTCTAGGTGGTGACCGTCTCCAAGGGTTCGAGCGAGTGCTCCGACTGTTGCTCGACCCCGATGACACATTTATCTTACCGTACGTCCGTTTTCCTCGCTGTCTTTCCATCATTCTAACCACCGCCGTTACTTCCTTCCCGCTATCAATCGCCGACCTACACTCATCCAGCCACCGCAGCCCTTCCTCGCTCTTCCCCCGCAGCTGTCCAACACTCCTCCAACCCCCCAGCCCACCTGTTCTTTCCCAGCAGCTGGTCAGCACTCTTCCCACCCATCGCAGCCCTACTGCTCTTCCCCACAGTTGTCCAACACTTATCCGACCATCGCAGCCCTCTCCTGCTCTGGCTGCCACCGTAGCCCTCTCATACTACCACCTCATAGTATCTCGTCTTCGTCTTCTCCCGCGGATATCATTTATTGTTTATATTGTTTATGTTTGTTTGTCGGTATTTCCTGCTTTCCAAGTATCGTGTTTGTAAGCTCTTTCAATTCAGCAATAATATTGTGTTTATTTTGTGGTTTGGTCTTTCTCTCCCGATTTCATTTGGTATCGTAGCTAGCCTCAACCCTATTCCTATCCGAGGGTTTCCTAGCATCCGTCATAACCCACAAAATTTCCTTCCCACCACCCAATACCTGTTCCACTGCCACATGTTCCTAAGCCTAATTCTCCTCGCTGATTTGTAAAATCAGCAACCTTGACCCAATTATTATTTACCCTCTTTCACCTCCACCAAAAACTTATTCATTCCTATTCCAAAACCCTAACCATGCCAGCATTGAGATAATACCCGAGCCTTGCCTTGAAAGTGTACACGTTTGCATTAAAGAAAAAAGAGAGAAAAAGTAACAACAATGGCAGCAACCAAAAATAAAAAAAAACCAAAAAAAAAAGGAAAGGAAGTCACTAAGTAGTTACCCCGCACAAACTCTATCCCTTTGGACAAAAACAAACAAGAAATTACTATCTTGTAAATTCCTAGTAACAAAATTATCATGTAAAGCTAACTTAGCACAATTATGTGTCGCGACATTATTAAAACGTAATGTGAAAAAAGAACTTGGCGGAAGTCCGTCAAAAAGGTTGCATCAAAATCAATTAAGCTTGCTTGATGCCAAAAAAGACCGGTCCATAGTTTTTTGGAGAGCACATATAACATTTATGTTATCCCCTTTGAAAATAATGCCCATGATTCAATAACTGTGCTAATAAAACGTACTGCCTCTAGTTCCACACATGAGCTGTCCCAGTGAAAAAAGCTCCTGTCCAGCTGCCACTAAGCAATTTCCCATCTCATTGCGAATAATTACTCTCAGGCCAGCAAGACTAGAAGGAAGCGAATCCCCATCAATATTTGCTTTGACCCATCTAGGGGAGGGGTGGGCACCAATGTTGGGAATAAGGACCAAACAGGGTGCCATTGCTCCTAGGCGATACAACCAAAGATTTGGGTAAAGGAAGATAAAACCATAGCGGCCAATACCTTTGGGGCGTCGAACGATTTGCCATGAACCTTTGCATTTTGGGCCCTCCAACATCGGTACACAACTTCATAATTACTCTCTTCATCCTTGGGAGGAGATATGGCGATAGATTCGCCAACTTTGGCGGTGGATTGCAGACATAGAAAATGAAATCCAATGGAAGACTACTCTCGACCGTGACTTGAAAAGTTGAAGGAGGGAATGAGAAGATATAAAGATAGAGCAAGAAACACAGCGCCAGTTCCTACCAACTTACTACCGCCAAAAAATAACAGACTCCAGCTTCCGAAGTGGAGAGAACACATCACCAAGCGACCTCCCTTGCTACTATCCAACAAAATTAATCCTCAAATCTGTCACAACCATAAGATGTTGCAAGTGTCACGGATTTGGACATGTTGAAGCAGAATGCACAACCAAGGGAGTGATCTACTTCACCGAGCAGGGCGTCATCGAAAATTTGGGTAAAGACACCGCAGACACTAAAGTCGGTGAGGACATAAACCAAGAGAACTACCTTCCAATTGAAGAGATAAAGGACGATCCGAATATAGATGCATACTTCAAAGAGGATCCACAATTGTCGACCAATAAGGAAGAGACGCCACCAATTCCAATTGACCTCGAGATAGAAAATTCCAGCCGAGGTAACAATAGCCGTTCGAGAATGTAGTGACCACGATGTAATAGAAAATCATGCAGAGGATGAAGTGGTAGTATCTCGAGCTACTCGTTTCACAATTTGTGAGAGGAACATCAGCAGAACTAACTTGGGATATCCAAAAAGGGGCATAAGTTTGAGAAGTCAATCACCAATACAAGACCACCACAAATCAGAGCATTGTAGATTATTCAGATATATAGACCCTTTCCTGAGTTACCCTTGCGAAGGTAGGTCCAACATGCCAGAAGTGGGGTCATTTTGTGTCATGTTGGAAATATTATTAGAGATTATTCGAGAGGTTATTTTCGATCCAACATGGTACCCATCGCTAGATGGCTCTAACGAAGAGGTGAATCCCAACTTTATAATGGGCCCTAAGAGCTTGATAGGGACGAAAATTCTTCAATGGGATCCCGGTGTTATCAGCAAAGAGGTCTCTCCTAAGGAGGTGCTAATGAGTGGGGTGTAGTTTGCCATAATTTCACCCCAACATTGATCTCTCCTCCAATACCAGTTCTTCATTTGCACTCAACTGAATGCGAGGAAATGAAAGAAGCAGATTACCCCTAGAATGGCTCGATACCTGAGTAGTGACAATACTCGTCTCCTACAATTCCAGCTCAACCAAAAGTGGACGAATACCTAATCTACCAAAATGTGCTTTGGAACGACAACACCTACAATATTGACCTATCAGGGGACTTCAACATTTCAGCCACGTTCAATGTTGCAGATCTGGCACCGTACTATAGAATCCAAAAGCTTCCACAAATGAGATCGAAGCTCCTCCAACCCCAAGAGACTAACCCGAGGTTTTGGAGAGGAACTGGCCGGTCCTTAAGGGCGCTTCCTCGTTTCCCTCCTTTCCTTTCCTATTATCTCTTTCCTTTTCCCATCTTCCTTTACTTAGCACTTGCCAATTTTGATTTTCTATTATTTTATTAGTCTTTCTCTAGTATGAAATCTTCCTGTTATAAACATTGCCTAAATTATGAATTCTTAATACTTTTTTTCTCTTCCTTTTTTTTTAAATAATGCAAATTATGAATCCTTCCCTATTATATTATATTTCTTAATTAAAAGCATTCCCTAATATAAGTCATAATCTCTCTTATATGTAGGGGTTGTTTTGCTTAGAGAATGAGGCCTTTTGTTGTTTAAGAATTCGGCGTCCTATTTGGACAACCAACAAAGTCCCGTTTTCCTCTTCGAGGGTTGTATCTAGGGGTGTAAACGAACCGAACACGAATGAACAGAGCTTGTGTTCGTGTTCAGTTCGTTTGAAATTTAGTTTGTTTGAAATAAGCTCGTATTCGTTTCTTAACGAACGAGTCGAACACGAGCTGTTCGCGAACGACGAGCCAGTTTGACAACCCTAATATTAATATATATAAAAAATATATTATATTAATTGTATAACGTGTATTATATAAATATATAATATCCATATTAGTATATTACTAATATAGTATATTAATATAATATTATTATTAATTTATTATATATTATAAGTTATAAAATTTAATTTTTTTAAATATTATAATTTTTTTATATATAATTATTGTAAATTATTTTATATTTCGAACAATAACGATTCGAGCAATAACGAACATATTACTGTTCGTGCTTGGTTCGTTTAACTAATCGAACGAAAAAAAATTGTTCGTGTTCGTCTCATTTACTTATCGAACGAATCGAACACGAAATCCTTGACGAACCGAACAAGCACTGTTCGCGAACAACGAGCTTTTTTGGCGGACCTAAGAATTCAGCGTCCTATTTGGACAACCAACAAAGTCCTGTTTTTCTCTTCAAGGGCTGTATCTAGGGGTGTAAACGAACCGAACATGAATGAACAGAGCTTGTGTTCGTGTTCAGTTCGTTTGAAATTTAGTTTGTTTGAAATAAGCTCGTGTTCGTTTCTTAACGAACGAGTCGAACACGAGCTGATCGCGAAAGACGAGCCAGTTTGACAGCCCTAATATTAATATATATAAAAAAATATATTATATTAACTGTATAACGTGTATTATATAAATATATAATATCCATATTAGTATATTACTAATATAGTATATTAATATAATATTATTATTAATTTATTATATATTATAAGTTATAAAATTTAATTTTTTAAAATATTATAATTTTTTTATATATAATTATTGTAAATTATTTTATATTTCGAACAATAACGATTCGAGCAATAACGAACACATTACTGTTCGTGTTTGGTTCGTTTAACTAACCGAACGAAAAAAAATTGTTCATGTTCGTCTCATTTACTTATCGAACGAATCGAACATGAAATCCTTGACGAACCGAACAAGCACTGTTCGCGAACAACGAGCTTTTTTGAAAGCCCTAGCTGTATCCGAAGGCGAGGAAGTGTTATGGTTGTCCCTCGTCCTAGGTGGTGACCGTCTACAATTGTCTGAGTGGTGCTCCAGCTGTATCTCAACCCCGATGAGGCATTTAGCTTACTGTACATCTGTTTTCATGATGTCATTTCATCATTCCAGCCACAGCCGCTCCTTTCTTCCCACTGCCAATCACCGTCAGCCCTCATCCAGCCACTGCAAACTCTCCCCCACAGCTGTCCAGCACTCTAACCACCGCAGCCCGCCTGCTCTTCCCTGCAACTATCTAGCACTCTGCCCACCCATCACAACCTTCCTGCTCTTCCCCGCAGCTGTCCAGCACTCCTCCGACCATCGCAACCCTCTCATACCACCACCTCGCAGTCTCCGTCCTCATCACCTCCTGTGAATATCTTTTATTATTTATCTTGTTTTTGTTTGTTTGTCGGTATTTCCTGCTTTCTAAGTTTCACGTTTGTAAGCTCTTTAGTTCAACAATAATATTATGTTTCTTTTATAGTTTGAACTTTCCTTCCGGTATCAGATTATATCTAAAATTCTGATGTGCAGACTTAAGGGTATCCTCCCTGAGATCACATCTGAAGAGCAAGTTACTTTTGTCCCCAAAAGATCTATTTCTTCTCATTGTCTCATATCTTAAGAAGTGTCGAACAAGTTTAAGCACTCTAAGGCTACTGCTTGGTTTATGGCCCATAAAATTGACATGGAACAAGTAAATGACCGCAAGAGTTGGGATGCGTTGAGAGTTGTTATGATAAGGATGGGATTCCACGACACCTTATTTTAGTGGGTTTAACAGTGCATCTGTCGGCCAAAATTCGCTCTTCTTATTAATAGAAAACAATCGTCTTGGCTGAATGCAGAGTGTGATTTTTGCCAGAGGGATACCCCCCTCCCCTTACCTCTTCATTTTATGTTTTGTGCTCCTCTCTCTGGCTTTATCGCAACGTGTTGCCAATCTCGGTGTTCAACTTTCGAACAATGGCCCTAGACTCTCACATGTCCCATATGATGAGGATGTATTTTCTTTTTATGGAAGCCTTGACACAAGCTACGAAACTAATCAGGAAAATTATGTCTAGTTATTGGAACTGAACAGGACTGCGGATAAACAAAGAGAGTCCGAAGTTATTTTTAGTAAGTGCACTCTCAACAGGAAGAAAACAAAGCTTAGTCGTACACTTCAGTTTTCATAAAGTTGAAGAGCTTACTTACTTGGGCATCAAGGTATCATTGGCTAAACCATTTAAAAGTGGCTTTTAGTAAGTCTTCGTTAATGTGGCCAAAAAGTGGAATTCATGGGGTGTCGGCACCTTTCTTTTGCGGGGCAGGTTACCCTTCTGAATTCGGCCTATTGGACATTTCCTATGTACTTTCGCACACTGAGATGCCTCAAAGTTTGGTTGTGAAACGTGAAAAGTAGGGCAGATCTTTTGTATGGCAGAAGGGTCAGGGACATCTAGGGATGCATTATGTCCCGTGCCAAGAGTCATGTAAACCATTCAAGAATAGGGTTTCATAAGGCCAAGGACTAGAGAGGCCCCCTGAAGGCTAGGCTCGCTTGGGGCTTTCATCTCTTGATCAGATTCGATGCTACATAAATTCTTGGCTCACAAGTATGGTACTAATTTATGGAGCTATAACTTTAAAAGAAGTGACTCCATTTCCTGGAAGATTTTGTGTGACGGGTCTGCTAGTCTTACTGAGATCATTCGTTGGAATGTGTGTGTGGTGGTAATGATATCTAAATTCTGACCCAAATTTGGATTTGGAATTGCATGCCAAGCCTATGGCCCACATTTGTTGATTCTTCTTTGTATGAAACCAAACAAGTTGCTGATTTGGTTAACAATCAAAAATGGAACAGCACAAAAATCAGATCGCATTTTGGTGTGGAGCTCGTGGATATTATACTCCAAATCCCCTCAGGCTTGACCTCAACAGAGATTCTCCTGAACTTTGCAAGCGGCTTGCTGAAATTTCTATTACTTTCATGGCTTATCAAGCCGAATTTCCTCAGTTGGAAAATATGCACGTTTGGCTTAAACTCAAATTAAGGACCAGTGAGAAATATTTTTGGTGAAGGTTAAGCTTAGATGCCATTACTTCTACTAGATGGCTGCTGCGGCGGGGTCTCGCAGAATCAATCAATGCCCATGGGGTTGCCTCAGTGTGGAGGACAGACACCATATTACTGCTAACTTAGCAGCTCTCGGGAAGCTCAGGTTATGAGGTTGTATTACTCCTACGTTCTACTCCTATGAGGATGTCATTAAGAAGCATAAGCAAAACAACATAGGGGATTTAGCTATCGCTCGGCTTTATTGCAATGCAGTTTAGCTCTGTTGGCGTGCCAGAAATAACAAGCATGGGAAATCACATTGTACACCTACCACTGTGGCATCAAATGTGCTGAAATCATTTACCCCCCTCTTGATACCCAAATTCCAGAGCACTGGGGTGCTAGTCAGCATTCTGGCATCCCCCACTCCAGGTTGGGTAAAAGCAACGCCGATCGTGCATTAAATTCATTGGGACGGGTTGGTATTGATATTGTCATGCGCGACGAGTCGAAAGAATTTATTACGACGATTGGGAAAGGGCTTCTTCATTGGGACAGCACACAGGTGGAAATGATGGCAGTTTTATCTCTCTCCGCTCTCATTGAAGATTGGATGACCGAATGCCCAGGGATTATTATAGAGACTGACAACTACAATGCTATGGACTTTCTTTCAAGGAGTATGGATAAGAGGTGTTGGGCAATTGGAGGTTCCTAGCAATCCAAATTTTTCCTTTTTGTCCAGATTCAAGCAAGTTATTTTCCAACACACCTTCAGGAGTAACAACAAAGTTGCTCGTACTTGCGCCAGAATGGCCTAGATAAGGATTTTATTTTCTGTGTTATAAATGTTGATGATCCTCTTTTTGTTTTTTTTTTTTTGCAAGAGGAAAAGAGCCATCTTGTTTAGTGTCCTTGGGACATAGTTTTGTTGTTTTTCTTATGTACTTTTCTTTTAATTAATGCAAATGTAATCTTCCAAAAAAATTGTAATTTACAGTTGCTAATCAGTCATTTTTTTCATTTGATTTGAGTTTTTTTCTAAATTTTAATAGTCTTAAAATTGTTTCAAATCAAACCAAGAGTATAGCTTCCCTAGCTTCAATATCTAGAGACCTTGGTTCATATGAAATGATTATTCGTAAAACTCAACCATACAACACTTAAACGGTGATGTTCCAATCAAACTGTGAGTATTGATAATATAGAAAAATTATGACCAAAGCAAAATTTCCACACATTATTAAGGCATATTCCAAAGCAGCGCAAATAATATTACAAACAACAATTGGTCACCTCTAATTGTCTGTCGATTCTAAATGACAAGAATTGACATTGCCTCGGTGAGCAAAATATCTTTCCAAAAGAAACACAGATAAAAGAGCAAGAAAATAAGAGATCGTGCTTTGATATAATCTCATGTGAAAGCCAATGCAACTTAAAAATATCAAAATCAACAGTGGCAGCCACTGATAAAGTGTAGGCTTAGGGAGGGAAAAAAATAATTATTCCTCTTCAATTTTATAGAAAATGATTATAAAATAAATAGATGGGAGGCTCTCACATTAGAAAACTAATAAAATCAGACATAACTCCTCATGCATGATAAAAGAAGAAAATATGATGACATACCAATAATTCTAACTTTTAGAAATAAAAAATATTGACATACCAATAATTCTAACTTCTAGAAATAAAAAATATTAATAATAGAGTATACTAAAAATAAAATCTTTGTAAAAAACCAATATGGCCCTCAAGTTGTAGCATTGATATCTCTCATGCCCAACTTGCTTACTAGGAGCTCAAAATTAGGCCTGAACAATCCTTTAGTGATCTGCTATTTGTTGAGCAATAGAGAAAAATAGGATACAAATAGCTCCACAATCAATCTTCTATTTTATGAAGTGTCTGTCAATCACCACATGTTTTGTGCGATAATGTTGCATTGGATTTTCTGCAATGCTTGTGATTACTTTATTGTCACAATATAACTTTATTGGCATCTTTATCGAGATCTACAACCCTTCAAGAATTATTTTCAATCATAAAATCTCACATACTTTATTAGCCAAAGCCTTATATTTGTCTCAGCACTACTCCTTGCAACCACATTCTATTTCTTACTTCACTAAGTAACCAAGTTTCCCCACATATAGGTGCAGTATCTAAAAGTTGATCTTCTTTCAATAACTAAGTCTACCCAATTTGTATCAGTGTATGCCTCTATGCTCATTTATGTGGTCCTCTGAAAGAGTGAGCCTTTTTCTGGTGCATCTTTTAGATAATTGGAAAACTTGTTGACTGCTTCAAGTTGCTTTGCATAGAGTGGATGCATAAATTGACTTACCAAACTCAGAGCAAAGGCAATATACGGTCGGGTATGTAAAAAGAATACCAACTTCCTAACTATATTCACTGGATTGCCTCCTTCTCATCTCCCAATTTTTGATGGGATTAATTGGAGTGTCTGCAGGTTTAAACCCACTCATCCTAGTTTCCTTCAGAAGATCAAGAACATACTTCTCTTGGGAGACAACAATTCCTTTCTTCAATTGAGCAACCTTCAAGCCAAGGAAATACCTTAGAGATCGTAAGTCATTAGTTTCAAAAACAGATGATAAAAAACTCTTCGGACTATTCATCTCATATGCATCGTTTTTAGTGAGAATAATATCGTCCACATACATAATTAATATGGCTATCTTCCCATCTTTTGAATGTCTAAAGAATAATGTATGATCTCATTGCCCTTGAGTATATCATTGACATTTAAAAAGTAAATTTCTTAAACCACGCTCTTGGTGACTGCTTCAGCACGTATAAGAACCTTTTCTAGTTCACACACCTTTGTACCAAACTTATCGTTGAATCTCAGAGGTGTATTCATTTACACTTCTTCCTTCAAGTCCCAATTGAGGAAGACATTCTTTATATTCAACTGTTGTAGGAGCTAGACAAAATTAGTTCCAAGTGACCGAATAACCCTTACAAAGTTTATTTTTGTGATTAGAGTGAATGACTCTAAATAATCAATGTCATAAGTATGAGTAAATCCCTTAACAACCAATTGAAACTTGTATTGTATTAAAGAGTCATCGGATTTATACTTGTTGTAAACACTCATTTGCACCCGACAGTTATCTTTCTTCTAGATAGATCAACCAATTCCCACATACCATTTTCTTTAAAGAGTTTTCATCTCCTAGAAAATAGTTTCCATCCACTTAGGGACATTCAAAACATCTTGCATAGTTCTAGGAATCTCCATACCCAATAATTATGAGGTAAAAGCAAAGAAAGTGTGTGAGAAGTTTTCATATGACACATAATGGGATAATGGATATTGGGTGCAAGACCTTTCTCTGATGGGAAGGTTGTACTCATTAAAGTCAGGGCTAAAAGACACAAAAATTGAAGATGAAGCAAACTGAACATGGCGTAAAAGATTAGTGAGGACATTACCTGTTGTGGATTTTGGGCAATATAAAATATTCGTAGACCTTTTTTATTGAGTTGTTCTCTGTCGCGAGTAGATAATATCAAACGGTATCACCATCGTAGTTATTTTTTCTATTTCTTCTTTATTATAAACATCATGAGATGTCATTACAAGAACTTCAATATCTAAAAGACTCGAAAAACTTACTGCTGATATAAAATCACTTTGATTTTCAGTTTGAACAATTGAGGCTGGAGATATACTATTTTGAGAGTCTTCAAATTGAAAACAATCCTGAAACTTAGTAGACAAATCTTTATTTTGTTCCCTCCTTGAAGATGAGGTTTAAAAAGACTGCAATTCAAAAAAGTAACATCTATGATAACAAATATTTTTAGAATTTGGATCAAAACATTATACTCATTTTGGATAGGAGCATAACCAAAAAACACATTTTAGCTTTGGATTCATGTTTTCCTTGATTATGAATGTGAACGAAAGCAATACACTCAAATATCTTTAGACATAAAAAAATAAAAGATGATTCTTTGAAAAAAAATTAAAAAACATCAAAAGGTGTTTCAAAATTTAAAACCTTATTGGGTATTCAATTTATGAGAAAATTAATAGTAAAAACTTCACCCCAAAAATATTTAGGCACCTGATTAGTAAATTGCTTGAGCAACCTAAAATAAGTGCTTGTATTTCCTTTAAACTATGCAATTTTATGGTGATGTGCTAGCAGCACAAGAGCTTTGATGAATTATTCATTTCTTGACAAAAAAATGACCAAAATATTCTTGATTATTATCACTCAGTAATATTTGAATGATTTTTGAAATTACGTGTGTACTATGGAATAATTTTCTTTTTAAATTATTTTCACTTCGGATTTTTCTTTCATAAAACAAACTTAACTTAACATAGTGTGATCATCAGTGAAAGTCCCAAATTATTTTTCCCCACTCCATATATTGCTATGAATTAGAGTAAATTGTGTAGTAGATTTGTATAATATGGAGAAAACGATGCACGAGGATTTTTAGCAAACTGACAAATTTTACATTAAAATAAAGAAAAAAAATTTATTTTGAAATAATTTGTGAAGCAAGTATTTTAGATACAAAAAGGCTAGGATGACCTACATATTATGTCATATCATAATTTCATTGGCTTGAGAAATAGAAGCAGAATTTAAATTGGTATTTTGACATTATTTATTTGAGTCAAGTTCATAGTTAAAATAATATAATCAATCTTTATTCCTTAGCACAGTCAATCATCCTCCTCATGATCAATTCATAAAAGTTACAACAAAAAGAAAAATCCTTAGCACAGTCAATCATCCTCCTCATGATCAATTCATAAAAGTTAAACAAAAAGAAAAAAAAATATTAGTTTAACATTGATGATTAGAATTAATTTTACTAATGACATGGGGAATATGGTGAAGGGTTAACAATGATGAAAGTTTCACAATTCCTATCCCGATAACTACCAAGAGAGAACTATCAGTTCATTCAGAGAATTTAACATATAGAACAGAAATTCTAAAACTAATATAAGTCCAGAAGAAAAACCGCATATGGATAGCATGATAACGACAATCATCAGTAAAGTTCTTTATAAATTCAAAATATGCACGCAATTTTATTTTGTTGACATGAAGCATATGCCTATGTATTTACACGGGAACAAAATATCAGTTCATTCTAACTATTTCTCCCATTTAAAAGTAACTCAAAATGGTTTATAACCAGAACAATAAAAAAGATCATCCAACTTGAAGAGTAGAGACCTAATTCATAAGATATTTACGCTTCCACCAACCCCAACATAACGAATTTCAACCAAATAAGAAATTCATCCAAAAGAAAGGGAGAAAAGAATTATAATACCATAAATCGGGCTATTTACCTACACTCCTCCCGATCACTCTCACTCCTTGAAAGAAAACCCTTGTAAGCTGCATCCACCACGCCGACCTTCTGCTCCTCCACGGATGCCCTCATTTCCCTCTCATCTCCTTTGGCATCCACTGCCTCTTCCGAAAGCGATGTCATTAACACCTGATTAGGGTTTGGATTCCGATCGACGTTGCTTTCCAACCCCTCCCCTTCCCCATTGCCGCTCGGCTCTTCTTGGCCCATATTGTAGCATCGATTATAAATAACGATATTGATACATCAAAAACCCAATACGAGCTCTAGTTATCGATGCTGGATCCTCTTTGTATCTACCTCCTCACAAGTGATTGATAACCCGAACAACAGAAGGTGAATTGGACCGATTCAATATTCTATGAGTGAAGATCAATGAGGAAAATGGGACCAGAATGATCAATGGCTATGGCGGCCAAAGTAATGAACATGAACTGCTTTCGCGAGAAAGAAGAAAAAGAATGAGAGAACAGAGCAAGCGATCCCGTTATTCCCGGCGCGGGTGGCAGGGCGTGGGAACTGAAGTGGTTTCATATATTTTGTAAGTTAATAGTTTTTCTTAATTTTATTTGAAGTTTACAAAGAAAAGTTTGACTTCATGTGGCTCATATAGAATTAAAAACAAAACTTCACTATATTTTATTTGAAAAGTATAATTAACATTTTATGATATAGAAAAATATATTTAATATTCTTATATTAAAACAATCATCAACACTAGTGCCAATTCTATGCACTACCAAACATTAATTTATGTGATATTAATTTCACATAATATTCTAATTGATTTTTTAAAATTCACTATACTAGTTATTTACTTTTTGAAACTTATAGGAGAGCGTTAATATATGTTAATTTTATGACATATTATGTTTAATCTCATAAAAATCATTAAAGAAAAATTATGACCAATAATAGTGAGAATACAAAGCAGTGCCTAGCTTGGTATCTAAAGCTACATATAAGCACCTATGCACCATAAACAGGCACCCACACAAGGGCCTGGTGACTTAGCGTTGAAAGGGTATCATATTAAATCTGTGATGCCTCTTCTCAACTTTATTTTAAAAAAAAATCTAGAGTTTCAAAGTTGCAAATTTAAGGAGAACTGGAAGAGAAGATCAAGAGAGGGTTGAGGCACAAGAAAGAATACAAATGCTACAGAAGTAGTGTGAGAGCCTATATAACTTAGTTTTTTCAGCTCTTTTCTCTGTATCATTGTTTATCATACCTATTTTATATATTTTGTGAATTTTATTAATTATCATGAACTTAAGTCATATTTATAGCTATTAGGTGTAGCCATGGTTACTTGTATTGGATTTGAGTTTAAATGAAAGTTTAAAGTTTTTATTTTTACAATTATCACATATTTTTTATGCCTTAATATCTATTCTTTGGCCAATCCTGATAGATTAAAGAAAAATAGCATGAAAAATAGATTGTAGGTTACAAATAACCACAAAAACTTTATATAGATCATTTTAACATCCAAAGAGCATAGATAAGTTTCCCTTACATTAAAGTTTTATTAAGTAGTAAGTAGGTGTTGTGGAGAAAATAAAAATCTTACTCTTTTAGGAGAAAGGTAGTGACCACCTTTGATCAAACTTTAATAGAATAAAATAAATCTCTCATTTGATTTAAAAATTAGTCAACCAAGTTATCATTGATGAAACCCAATCCCTAAATCTTAGCCATCTTCATTTTATCTTACTAATTGTTTAGCCTTTATAAGTACTTTAGTCTATCTTCTAATTACCATCAAGATAATAGCATGCATACCTAATTTCACTAATTAGTGTTCAATTCCTATGGGATGATATTCTTACTCACACTTTATTACTTTTTTAAACTCATTATGTAGCAAATATGATATTATAGTATGGTACACACCTGCCACATACAATGTTTTTAGCATTTTGTTGGAATTGCAATGCCAATAACAATACTCAATTTGTATTGTTATTTCAAATAATTATTATTTTATTTTTTTATCTTATTTTTCATTTTTGTCTACTTGATTTTATAGATTTTGTTGTGTTGAATTTGTTGTGCGGAAGGTGAGCCAGTAGTTACAAATCTTGAAGTTAATTGCTTATTTTTCAGAAGGTTAAGAAAGAGCAATAGGCCGGGAGCTTGACGATTTATAGTAAGGAAAAAAATAATGAAGAAGTGGCCTTGGTTATATGGGTTATGTTTTTGTTAAACTATGCACTTTTAATGTTTCATGGCATCCCCTAATCAATTTTTACGCTAGGTATGCAAGCTAATTTTTTGAGATCAAAATAGCTACCCTACAGTGACAAAATTTCCATTTCATGAGTTTAGTCATAAATAATTTCATTATTCAAATCTTAAATTTTTTTGAAGATATGTGATATCTTCAAATATAATAATGTCATACAATGCAATCTAATTTTGGATGCTATCATTTTCTCGAAGTGATAGAGCAAAAAATTGGATAAATTTATTGTCAAGAAATTCTATTATTAAATGAGATCTTCTGGCATAAAAAACTCTTTATCAAATTGCTTTCAACTAATAATGATTGCTAAATGAGAATTAAAATCTCAATTTTTTTATATATGGAAGAAAAACTTTGTATAATACATGGAAGAGGTTCAAAAACTTTGAAGGAAGCTCCAATACCACTGGATGTACGTTCAAACTTTCTATAATGAGTTTGTATTTCCAACTTTAAATATCTTATTGTCTCATTGTCAGCATATTTATGAGAGAGATATGGGAACAACATATGAGTTACTTGAAGAGATGTCCATGACTAACTACTTATGGCTGAGTGAGAATCCTACCAAAGAAGCCATTTTCCCATTATACAAGCGCTGGATCACATTGTTGCACTCATTACATGAAATGTGTCTTGGAAAAATAAACAAAGCTCTTTCATAGTGAATGTAGTCCCTAGCCTTGTATTATATTATGAATATTATAGAGTTGGTCATAAAAGTGGTGAGTGCTAAACAATAACCTATTTGTGTAGCCAAACATAAAGAAAGTAAACTTTACAAGGAACCTTCTATAGAACCCTCGATCAAATAGCCATAATATGGGATGGAAATGAAACCCAAATTTATTCTAGAAGAACACAAAGGTTGGACAACTTCTAGTTAGATTCCAATAACCATCAAGGTATCAACAAAAAAGAGCATATCATAAGTTTTTCTTTCCTCAACAACCAAGTCCCAACCAACTAATGAATGAGGATATATCTCTAAAATATGCATTATCATAGTTAATGCTTAGGAAGATACAATTCATAATGCAAATGGAAGCTACTTTGTAGAGATATGAAGGCTCACTTCAGAGATTAGAAATAATAATTAAGAACATTGAAGTTTAATTGGGATAGATATCATAATAGTAAGTACAAAGTTAAAATGATGTTGTCTAGAAAACACAAAAGTTGATTTAAGCAAGTGAGTGAATGTTGTTAGCTTGAGCGGTGGAATGCAAATCAAAACGTTATTAGGCCAAGAGAAACCAAAATCTAAAAAATGTTATTTTTTGAAGAGATTAAAGCCACCAAATATCTAGTGGAAAAAGATGGATAGATATTTGAAGAAGAATTTTCCTAAAAATTTGTATTATGAAAGCTAACACTTTGGAGTGCTCCAAGGAAATTTCTCTTTTTGTGTTAAGGTAATTAAGCCAAAAGACATCATGATCAGAAAGCACACCAAAAATCTTTAAAAAGTCACACTATGTTCCATCAAGAAGCCACTCAAGCAACTTGGACAAAGGAGCATTAAGTCCAGCCCATCTATTATAGACAATTCATAATAAAACATAAGTAAAATGGAAATCATTTGAAACAAACAAATTTCAAGTTAGGGATGTTATATTGAGCACTTTTTATGAGACAATAATACTTATATATTTATAGTTTCTTTATTTTTCTTTTTGTTTTGTTTTGTTTATCATTTTAATTCTACTTTTATTTTAGTATATTGGAAGCGAAAATCAATGTGAGAGCCATAGCACCACCCCATCGATAAATTTGTGTCCCATTTTAGTTATTTTGATTTTAATGTTCACTACATTTTTTTGGATTTTTATAAATTTATGCTTTTTTATTTGTTCTTTATTTTACTACAACATTTCTTTTTTTTTTCACTTATATTAGTTACTTTTTTTAACTATTTATTTCGAGTCTGATAATTTGTTGTCATTTATAACACGATTTGTTTAAGTAAAGGGGAGTAGGTTGTATCTAGCTTTTAGCTTCACCTTTATCTTTGCTAAATTTTCATATTAATATAATTCTTTTGATGGACTATAAGATTTGTGTTATTGATATTTTAGGTAGGAATACTTAATCATCTATGTTAAATATACGACTAATTATATTAATGAGATGCACCTATTATTTAATATATTTCATTATAATTATACCCTCCATAAGCATACTATTTATACGGTTCTGCTACATTTAAATAAAGCCTATAAATTTAAACTAAGCTAGGTGAAAAAGATGGATGTTTATGCCTTTAAAGTAAATTAAAAGATTCTTATTTTTTTCATTTCATAACATGAAAATAATAAGTAGAATTTAGATATAAAAAAGCTTTTTTAGAATAAGAAAAAAAAATATAGCGGTAAGTGAAAAGAGTTATCAAATGCAAAATAAGAAATATAAATAATAATATTCATTAAAGGGTGGGAGTTACTACACATATCTTAAAGATAGAGAAAGATGTTTAAAGGTATACTCACTTTTCATAATTTACAATATATCGGTCCATTCATGTAAAAATTCATTTGATAACATGGCTAAATCTTTAGGTTGTACACATGGATCTAAGCTAGTCATGCTATCAATTTTTTTGTGTGAGAAATTTGAATTTCATATGAGACATATAAATATGCATTAAAAATATTTAAGTGTGCAATAAATTAGGATAAGTTAATGTGGTAGTAAATTTAAATATGAATTCATCTGAGAAATATGTTAAACTGACTTTATTGCATAACTTCAATTATTTTGATTATCAAAGTATAAGTATTAAGGAAAAGCAATTACATATTGCATTGTATCTTTTTACATGTGTACCTGTAGATTTATTTTTTTAATATTGTTCTTTTAAGACTTTGTTTAGGACGGACAATGATCAAGTGTAAGATACACACACACACACACACACATATATATATATATATATATATAATAGAAAGAGCATTATATAGCTCTGTAAGTGTTAATATAAAAAGGGAGATACAAAAAGGGGAGAGGAGGTGAATCCCTTAAGCTAAAAGGACCAAAAAAATACATTTATATGCACCCCTAAGGGTCCCACCTCCCACAATACAACTTCACGCAAGATAAAATAAAAAAAGAAATACAAGTATACCCCAAAACCACAAAAAGACCCAAAATAAAACAAAGTATACCTATGTAAAAGAAAACATTTAGAAAACAGAAAGCTGTGAGCTAGTGTGAAATATCAGA
Organism: Papilionanthe hookeriana x Papilionanthe teres; assembly: GCA_022702705.1. NCBI lineage: Eukaryota > Viridiplantae > Streptophyta > Magnoliopsida > Asparagales > Orchidaceae > Papilionanthe > Papilionanthe hookeriana x Papilionanthe teres. The sequence goes on along the minus strand of CM040424.1, from coordinate 42,268,797 downwards.
AAACTGCCAAAAACTAAAGAGGAGCTCGACTTGTACAGTTTTAGACAAAAACAGGAAGACAGAAAGTAGAGTCTCCAGGCAAACAAAAATACTCAAGTTTCCAAAACAGTGCAAAGAGAGTCCTCAGGTTGGATCTCCAGACATAACATCCAAAAAGAAAGCAAGACATCCAAATACTTAAGATTATAAAGCAAGACATCCAAATCAGAGCCAGAAGCACCAATAAAAACCAACCAAATAGTAACTTCCAATCCCAGCAGTGTGACACTGTTCTACTACTACCAGTAAGCCAACTACTATAGAAAAAGCACCCTGTCCAGCAAACCAACAAGCTAGAAAAGCATCCATCCAACAACCTTAAAAGATGCTTGAGCTAAAAGGAATCATCCCCACCAGCTAAACAATAGAAAGAACCTCCAAGAAAAGCATCTAGAGTTACCAACCAAACAAAGGAAACCTCACTATATAGAGGAAACTAGGGAATAAACAATCAAAAGATCCAGAATCATGTTTCCAAATCAGAACAAAGAGTCCTCAGAATGAATCTTCAGAGTTAGATCTAGGTAGTAAGCAATATATCCAAACCATAACCAAAAAACCAAGAGAAACCAGTGAAAGAGTAAATTCAAATTCAACAAGTGTGTCACTTCAAATTTAGCAAGTGAGACAGCTAAAATAGTCCAGCAAGTCCTCTTCAGCAGCGAAGAACTAGTCATCAAGCCAAACAGGCCAGAAAAACCCCTCCAACGCCAAGAATGACGTTGGACACAACACTTCCTTACCCATATACAACTCTGCAATTCTGCTCCAGCCAAATAAAATAGCAAAACAACAACAACAAGACAAGAAAACAGCTAGAGATGTTAGCTTATAACATATGACAGATCTAGTGTGTCCCCAACCAGCAGAAAACAAAGAGCTTGGGAGGGGGGGTTAAACCCACACAAAGCCAGCCTCCACATGCCTTGATAACCAATCAGTAGAGGAATTACCATCTCTATAAATGAAACTCATTTGCACATCTAGCGGATGTTGTAAAATAAGGCTCCGAATTCTTTTAAAAAAATAGATGAGGTTCCAAGTGGGGTTGTAAACCTCAAATAACATATTAAATAGTAATGTAGAATCTGTTTCAATAATTAGCAAAGAAAATTTAAAAGGGATAACAGTTTTTAGAGCTAGTAGGACAGCCCAACACTCAGCTTCATGAGGAGAATCAGCTACAACAGGCGAATCATAATAGCAAAGAGAAAGACCTAAATGATCTCTAAAAATCCCTTCAGCTCCAGTTGACACATTAGTCCAACTCCCATCTATATTAACTTTCAGCTAACCAAGAGGAGGGGGCTGCCATTTAACCAGAACAGGCAGCTGAGTCCCCCTACACATAGGAAAATCATTAGACGAAGCCTTACTAGCTTTTTAAAAATGTGCCAAAATGAAAGAGGTAGTAAGAGTAGGAGTGGGAGGGAAAACATCATATTGTGGCTATTCCTAGCTGTCCATAAGAACCAAAGCACCACCGGTGAGAAACGGTGAAATTTTTTTTTCAAAGCTAGTGGAGTTTCTCCAAACCCACAAGTAATTATCTATAGAGCTTCCATTAGGCCAAAAAATACCAAACTTCATACCAAATTGAGGTCATGCCTCCCAAGAAAAAGCACAATCAAAGAAAATAAGAGAATATCCTTCTTCATCCTTCTTAATAAAGGGCACATTGAAGCCAATCTTAGACCCTTTAATTTTAATATATCATTAAGAGGAATCAGGGAGGAGAAGAAACACCAGAGAAATAAAGAGATAGAAGGAGAGAAAAGGGTGTGCCAAATCAAATGACCCCAACACCAATCAGGAAAAGAGTGAAGCTTGGAATAAATCATTTTACTAACAGACATGATAGTGCCATTTTTCCATATATATCTTTGCATGATATTCTGCTTTACTTTTTTTAAAATTCGTTATTAATTTGATTTTTACATATCATAGGAGAACATTAATAAGGGTGAGTTACATGACAAAAATGTGTCTGATCAAGCACTTTAATCATTTGAGAAAGTTATAGCCAAATCAATATGAATTAGAAACATATGCATCTTTGTCAACTATCCTATTGATTAAGCATGAAGTATGGACATTTAGGTGCCAAAGCTTGGTGCACAGATATAGAGGTAAGCTTTAGCATTTTGGCACATAAGGCGTGCTAGGCTCGAGCTTGACCTAGTTTTGATAGCTGCTCTTACCAATTTTGGAGTAAATTTCAATGCCTTTTAATGAAACTTTCATTAAGGATTAAGGTCATTTTATAGCTTTTCGGAGGCAATTTGAAGTGTTTCCAAGCCATCATTTTAAATATAATTGGAACATAAATCATGAGAGGTACGAGGCATAAGAAATAAGATAAAAAAGCTAATAGAGTTGAGAGAGATCCTATAAAATTGAGTTTCTTTATTACATATCATACTTAGCTTCATTTATTTTATGGTTTCTTTGTTAGTTGACATGAGTTAAATCTCTTTTCTAAGAATTGAGTGTAGCCATGGTAACTTGTGCTGGATTAATGTTTCATTTTTTTCTCAGCGACTTAATATCATTGGTTTTTTGGCAAACTAATTGATGTATTAAGAGGTTTATTCAAAACTAAGAGGTACAGAACATACTTATCTTGAGTAAAATATCATGTATATGTTAGAGACAACTATGAGGAACTCATGTAGTCTATATTAAGTTATAAAAATATTGACAAGTTTCTTTGTATGAAATTTATTAATAAGAGACAATTAGATTATGTAGAAAAAAATAAAGGCTTAAGCTTTTGAAAGAAAGTTAGTTTGCACCTCTTATTGAACTTTAGTAGCACAAAATAAATCTTTAACTTGTTTAAAAATTGAGCCAACCCAGTTATCAAATGTGAAACCCAATATATAAATTCTTGCCACCCTTATTTTCCTAATACCTAATTTTAATCTTTATTAATAGATTATTCATTCTTCTATTTATGTATAAGATTAGTTTATTTTTATGCGTAGAAACCTAATTTTATTAATTTGTATTCAATTTCTATAGGATGATACTCTTACGCACACTTCATTACTTTTTAATTATGTTTACTTGTGCACATGCCATCACTGTTCATTATACACTTACCAATAACTACAAATCAAATAAATTTCATATACTAACACATAATAATCATTTATAATTGAGCACTCCATAAAGTCCTTTCACACACACACACACACACACACATTAACATAAATCAAAGGAACTAATTTCATACAAGATAATGAGGAATAATAGGGTCTAATTTTAAGGCATGGATTCATACATAAATTTTGTCTATGTTTTAAACCATAGACTAAAAATTAAACCATTGGATCTCTTAAGTTTGAACTAGCTTAAAATACAATTTAAATATATTTTAGATCTCTTTAAATAAATTATTCAAAATATAAGTTTGCAAAAAAGTTTAAACATTTTCAAATCAAATACTACAAGTTTAAACCTACTTTGAATTTACTTTAAAACATGATTCAAAATTTTTTTGATGCTAAATATTAAACATTGTATCCAAAATTTAAGTTCAAGTTAACTATGAATTACCTAGTTATGAACCCTTATTTCAAACTTTAGTTTGCAAATAATGTCAAAACCATATTATTGAATTAAAATATTTGTACTAGGTTTGAACAAGGTAACCCACAAAATGGGTTTAAAGTGCTATTCAAACCTAATTTAAACCTTACAAGAACTAAAAGTTTAAATGTTAAAAAAAAATCAAAATGAATTAAAATTGAAAAATAAAGATTAAATCATTCAAACATATTTCTTAAACATGAAACCTAGTTTAGTTTCTGATATTTTATTCATATGTTCAAAAATGATGTTCAAAGAAGGTCAGAGCATAATATAATTAGGTACAAATGCATAATGTAAGATTAGAAACTAATATAAAACCTTGTTCCAACATCATTCAAAGTAGTTTTGAAAAACTTACCATATGTTTGAATCTTATTAAAGCTAATTTAAAGCTTGAATTCAAAGTCAGGTTTATCCTTTAATCTCTTTATTTTACTATAACCTAGGATTGTTGATATTGTAATGTTCGATAAATTTATTCTAGTCTAAAAATAAAAGATACCTTAACTTTAATAGTTTAGTAGGCGATGGAAAGGATCATATTAGAGAGCTTAATGAAGCATTTATAATAGAACGATCACTTGAGCATTAAGATTTTCATAGATAGAGAAGGTTCTTGTAAGATGGAAGTTTGTGTAGTTTTCTTAATTCACATGAGCATTAAGGGACTATGAATCAGCAAGAACACTCTTAGTCTTAATCAAAGTTTTGTCCACATTTAATCAAATTAAACAGATAGTCATAAAATAACAACAGATAGTCATAAAATAACATAACTACAAAGCATATAAAATCAATTTTATTTTTACAAAAGCTAATAAAAAATTTTATAAGATAAAATGATTGAAGACTTGGGCCCCACTATATGCCATCAATTCATAAATAATTAATTTGGGCAACAATTTCTTGAATATTTTGTTTTTCTCTCTTTAACTATATCTTACTTGAATGTAGTTATTATGTTAGGCTTGAATGCCAACATATTCATTTGATATAAAGTTAGACTTTAATTTGTATGTCAATCTCATTAGCCAAAAAAAATATAATAAAAAATATATTGTGAACTTTTTGTGAGAGAAAAACATTTTAGCAAATCTAGTTTGAAACCTAGAGCACTAAATAAAATTTTAATTGAAATCAATTTTTATTTAAAAATGCAATTTGAATTTTGAGCATTTTTCAAAGTCAAAATTTCAAAGTTAAAATGAATTTATCATTATAATGATTTCTATAAATAAAAAACACTATAAATGGATGTTTATTGTTGACCTCACTTTTGTTGAGATCTAGTCTTTCTTTAGCAGCCTAGGATCTAGCCCTAGGATTTCCGAGCGACCTTCTTAGAGGACTAGTGATGAAAACCTCCTCACTAAAAATTCAAAATGCTTCTTTGCTTCACATGGAGTTTCATATGCTTGCTACCAACCTCTAGCACTCAGTAGGATGGAGCCAAGAATAAGGAAACTCAAGAGGAGTCCCCTATGGGATGGTCAAGCTTTAGGACTAACCCTGGGTGGTCTGGTCTGTGCCATGCTTGCACACACACACACACACACACTTGAAACTCACACTTTCACTCTTAACCCAAAACCCTAAACCAAAAATGCCCAACCTTGGTTCCTTACTCTTTTGGAAACTCATGTGGGTGGTTCCTCAAGCTCTTAGCTCTAGGCTAGGGTTTGGCTAGGACCAACACATGGAGGATCCAAAGTGGGACTTTAATTTGGTCCATAGCTCAAATAGAGTGACCTCATGATCATCATTCTCAATACATCCTAATTTTACCAAAATTCTCAATTTTGACCCTCTTAGCCCAAACTTCACAAAAATTACCAAATTGCCCATAAACCCTAATTTTTTTTTTTCCAAAATTGCCCAAATTTTAAAATTCCCTTAAAAAATCATTTCAAACCATTTTCAAACCACTCAAATTGACCAAAATACCGCAAAATACCTAAAATCACCAAAATACCCCTAAAACCCTCAAAATTATCAAAATGCCCTTCATGCCCCAAAAATTCCAAAAATTCTCAAAATTTCCAAAATCTCTCCAAATGTTCCCAAAATCAATTTAAACCACTCTATTGAGCCCAATTTAACCAAATTGACCAATTTTGACCAAAATTCCCAAATTGGCTTTAAAGGCCTAAAATCCCCAAATTTCCACCAAACTAACTTAAATCTCACCCAATTTTAGTTCCAAATCAAAATTATCATGTCCAATCCTAATGGAAACCAATTTCAAACCAATTGAACCCAATTTTAAGCTCAATTCAAAGCCTAACCCTAAAATCCCCAATTTGACCATATCTTTAATTCGATCAAATTGAATCTCATAATCAACCCAATTCCCCTAATTTTGAATTCTAAACTCTTCATAACATTCCCTAAATCAATTTGAGCCTTCAACTAGTCATAACCTAAGATCAAACCTCACCCTAATCCCACCTAATTCAAAACCCCCAATTTTGACCAAAATCCCAAATCTCACCAAGTTGAACCTTCTAACCCCAAAATCTTCACCCAATTGATATTCAAAAATCTTCACTACAATCACTTAGAGCCCTAGCCCAATCTAAACCAAAGTCTAGCCAAAATGTGCCAAATTGATCCAAATTCAAAATTCCATTAAATTAAACCTTCCAATCACTTCAAAATCACCCAATTCCTTTTCCAAACCCTTCATGAAAATTACCCACACCAAATTGATTAATCACTTGACCCAAGTCCTAGTCCAAACCCAACCTAGAGCCAAACTGAATCCAAAGCCTCCCCAAGCCATGAAATTGACCAAAACAACTAAAATTGATCAAACAAAGTCCACCACAACTAAGATTTGAACTCTAGGAACGAACCTAGATCCACCTAGTCCAACCTAATTGAGCCATGTACCAAGGGTCCCATGATTTAGGAGATTTCCTCCCATTTTAGGCTAAACTAAAGATATCTTTACCACCAACCATCCCCAAGCCATCTTGTTCACCATTAGTCTTTCTCTGGCTCACCGGACCACCATAGCCACCAGCTCAGGCCTGGCTGGCCAGCCTAGTCACCAAAGGACCTCAGAATCAAGAGCCACCCCATCTTAAACCAAATCCAATTGCACCCCCTGAGCTGTCTCACCCCCACTAGTCATTGGCACCTTTCTGCCCTTCACCTAAGCACTTGAGCAGACCCACTGGTCAGCCATGACAACCACTCTTTCCCTCTCTATTTGAGCACTACCCGCTCATGACCAACTATAAAGTGTGCATTGAACCTAAACAAAAATCTATCAAATTGTTCCCAAACCCTCTAACAACTAAGAGAAGCTCATCCCCACCATTCTCCAGCCCTAATTTCCATTGCTTGAACTTAATTTCATAGCTAAAAATCAGGCCAGAAACTGGACATATCACTAAACTCCACCAAACCTCAAATTGATCATTCCCTAAGCTTCCCCAGAGCTAAATAGGAAGTTTCCACTGAAATCCCCATCACCCTGCACCTCAATACCAGAATTCCTCCTCAGCCTCTCTACCTACTGAAGGTGTTCTGAAATAGACCTATTGTTAGAACAAAGTAACAGTTGCAGAAGGTTCGCTAAACCACAAGGAAGCTTCTGCAAGCACCTAATTGAGGTCACAAATCTCAGGCAAAGGTATTGAATTCTTATCCCCAAATTGAGCTTAGTTTAAGACATTATGAAGAAAAGTTTAATTTCATTTTTGATAAGACGTATGGTCGTGTTCATTTTGACTAGATGAAGGTGTAGGAACAAGCCCAAAGTGATTTCGTCTACTCTAGGCAGAGATCTTATGATTTGAATGTGTGTGGTCTAGTGTTCACACCAGTTGGGGATGAAGACTCTCAGTCATTTGATAGCACGTGTAACAGATGGAAGGCCAGGATCGCGCCGGACGAGAAAGTGATACGTGAACCGACGGACGCGTGGCCGCTGAGTCAGATGGTGCATCAAATAGAGGAGCGCCATGCAGAGCTGTGGAACAGCCTAGTTTGAGGTGGTGTCGTGCTGGATAAGTAGGAAATTAGGGATTTAAATGATTTATTTAATTCCAAAAATTTTAAAAATGCATAATTTGGTGTAGAAAATTCATAAAAATAAAAGAAAAATACCTTGTTGCTCAGTAAATAGAGGAGAACAATGTGAAAATTAAATAAAAAAATATTTAACTTATATTTATTTTAAAATTAATTATATACCCTAAAAGTTCATTAAATCATAACTTGTTATATATAATTCACAAAGGCATGGGATTTAGAGGGTTTGTTCCCTCTATGGTTAAGGGTCTTCTCTGATTTTTCCAAGGCAAGAGGACATCTCTAGCCAGAGATCCCTAATTTTTAAGTTAAATCCCTCTATATTAATTTTAAAATTATAATAATTAAAATATAAATCAGAAAAATACAAAACTTATTTTGGTAGGTTCATTGTGGTTAGAGGATCCTGGAAAAAATAAAAAATGGGTTTAATTAATTAATAATGACACTAATTATAATTAACTCATTAAAATCTTAAAAAATTAAATAAATAAAAGATAAATAGAAAAATTAAAAAAATCATTCCACTCTGTAAATAATAATCATGTTAACTCCTCATAAAAATTTGAAGTCAATTAGAATTGATTTAATTACTAAAGTGGATTTTCTAAATAAAATAACATTTTTAGCACTAAAATAATTATAATAATTAAAATATAATTAAGAAAATTATAAAATTGGTTTTAGGAGTTCCTAGTGACTAAAGGAGCTTAAGAGAAATAAAATTGAAGGTAAAATAAACATTTCTTTTTTAAGTTATATTTTGAATTTTTAATATTTAGAAATAATTAAAAATCATAAAAATTATAAAAATATTAAAATATACCAAAATGTCACATTTGGTTCAATGGTCACTTGAGAATAATTAAAATATTTTTCTTAATTTTCTAAGTGAAGTTATGAATTTCTAAAGGCTAAAAATGAATTTTTCTTAATTTTGTACTAAAATAATTATAATAAATAAAAACATCATAAAAATATGAAAATTGCTTCTCTGGGTTCTCTGAACTTAATAATATTTAAGAAAAATGTAAACACTAATTTTCCAGTTAAATAATATTTTATAATTAATTAATACTCATAATAAACAAATAAATATAATAATTAAAATAAAACTAAAAAAATCATGAAAATTTCCCAAGGTGTTCCTCTAACTTAAGTGAACCTCCAATAATTTTCGTAAGGACGGATTATTTGTTTTTGCTAAGTTAATGAATTAACATTGAAAATACCTATTTTTGGATTAAAATAATTAAAAATAAAATAAAAATTAGAAAAATCACATTTTCTCCTCTAATCTTTAATTGACCCATGAGTGGGGTAACATGAAAACTTTAAAATCATTTGAGTTGACTAAAGAATTATGAAGTGATAGGTCTTGAAGGGGCAAAATGATTATTATGGAATTTAACCTTGAAATTAATATTTAGGCTTAATCAAATGGGTAAATGGGTAATAAATGATTTTAATTAACTTTGTTAGATGATTGAAACATATGGGTTTAAAAGGTAGAAACCAATCTTACCTCTTTCCATAACAAGGACATAATAGTAATTTATGATAATTACCATGAATTTGAAGTTAATTAAATAAGATGATGCTAAGGTAAGGGGGTTTGAATTTCGAAGATAATAAATCATTAATTTGAGAGCCCTAGCTAATGGTTTGATGATAGTACAATCATGGATAAAGATTAAATAATATTTAACTTAACATTCCTATAATTACAAATTTACCCATAATCCTTAAGGGCTTAGTAGTGAACTAAGCTTAATCTAAAATTTTGATTAATGTGTTTTTGAAAAGAAAACATAAAATATTAAGAATATTTTGAAAACACTACTAGCCCAACTTTAAATCACTTGGCTAAAATCCTTAAACAAATCAATTTTCCCTTAAAGGATCTTTTATCACATAATTCATAAAATGAAATATCAGGTGATAGTGACCCCACTCATGGGATAATTAAAACATTAATGAGTACAGAATTAAGACATAACTATTAAACTTCACACCATAATGGATGAATGATTTAGCAAATAATAAGTTCATAAGAACTTGAGACCTTCCATATAATTTTAAAAGTTGTTTAGGGTCATACCCTATACAGTTTTATGGTCTTTGGGAAATCCTGGAGAACAACTGAACCTATTATGCTTTGCTTAATACGATCATCCTATGAGTAGGAGCCCACCAAGTTATGCACACTTTAAAGTAGTTTTTCCTACTTTCCTTCCATGCAACATATTTTAATTCCCTGCAAGATTATATATATATATATATATATATATATATATATATATATATATATATATATATATATATATATATATATATATATACTGCCAATACTGAGATTTCAGTTGGAGTGAGAGAAGAGAAATGGTACGCTTTTATGATTTATTTATAGTGCTTTTATTTATTGCAACTTACTATCCAGTACCTTTCATTTTCTACAAATTATGTCACTTTGCATATTAAACCAAAACCAAAACAAAACAAAATTCACAACAAAGATAAGATACGACAACTCTGAAAAATTAATCACAAACAAACGAAACAAACACAATTGCAACAAAATTACTACATCTATTTAGATGATCGAGAATCCATCGGATGATGCAGCCTACATCTCCTAACTAGATTTCCCCTGGTCTGGATGAACTTATTGAATTCATTTATTTGAGTTTGGTAAATTCATTTATACCAAGTGAATTCGAAGAAATTAGTGGTGTCGGAATGAGGGAACCGTGTGATCTTAACCGGTGTCGCTCTAATCAACTTAAATTCCTCCCTTAGTAAGACATTTGGATAATTATGGCTACAACATCAAACTTGAAAACTACACCAAAAATCAAACTCTAAACTCGATACTTCTCTCAACTTGTCCAATTTGAAACTTCTAAACTTAGACCTGCTGCAACAAGGAACTTGAAGAAAACTTCATGGGCAACACGATGAGGCATGCAGAAGAACATTCTAGGGAGAGCAAACAGGTCCACAACAACAAATATTCTTAGTAATAAAATCCATATGACTTCGAGGTATTTCGTTGATCCCAATATTTTTTATATGTAAGTATTTATGAAGTTGACACCACTACTTGAAGATTTTAATCCCCGACAATGGCGGCAAAAACTTAATCCCAGATTTCAAATTACGTGAGTTTAATTTTTTCATTCTCTTGTTTAAATTTATTCCTTTACAATGGTGCCAAAAATTTGACTCCAAAGCAAAGTAAGATTTCAATTATATCTTTAAATAGTAGGGATTCTACGCAAGTATACGTATCGTTATCAAGTAATATAGGGCTCTCTGATTAAGTCCCAAATATCGATCCCATGGAGATCGAGGTTAATCACGTCGACTTTCAAGAGAAATTCTAGTCTACAATAACACGACTTAGCTTGGAAGGTCGATAAGGTTTAGTTTTAATTAAATCCTACAATTATCACTACAATACTACTTCTATTCCTAAGCTAAAATACTTAGTGAAAATCAGAACGTGGGGTTTGATATATTAAAAGTACCCTTCCTTCTACAATGAAATTAGTGACATGTGTAAAACTAAAAGAGTAGTACCGACGTATAGTCAGAAATTTAAGGATAGGTTTTCCCATCAAACATAACTATGAGGAGTTTGTTGGCTTCATTCTCACTTGAAAGTGAAAATTAAAAGAATTTCTAAAATTGTATCATCTCCTTAAATTGTTTGATTTTTAGCACACTTTAACATTAACACACTTTCTTTAAGAAATTTTATGGATTTACAACTCAATTTTGAATTTTGAGATTAAGTTAAAAATTCCATTGGAGTTGAGTACGAGGATAAATTTTCTTTTTGGAGATTCATTCAAAATATCATATGATGATGAGGTGATTTTAATTTCAAAATTTGCAAAAAGGGTTTGAAGAAAGAAAAGTTGGAGCAAAGATACCTCAAGTTGGATAATCCCTTAAACATGAATAACTTAGATTCAATCATTTGTCTCCCTCAAGACCTTGTCTTTATCGATATCCATCTTCAGAGGTAAATGGATTGATCAAGTCAACTTTTATTTTTCCTTTTTTTTTGTTCTGGCAAAATCTTCAATGGGATTCTTACTTTTGTCAAAGTAATAGGTCAACCTTCAGTGCAACTCATCCTCTGGCCTGAATTCCATGTCAATATTTATTATAGATGCTCTGTTCTTCAAGTTTGTTGAAATATTTTTTGTAGTTAGTGTTTTGTCTTTATCTTGGGATACTTTACAACTTCTCATGATTCTGTCATCTACCCATATGTTTAGAAAGGGGGGTAATTGCCAAAATATTGTCTGAAAAACATCATCACTATGGTAATATCTTTTATGTTCTTTCAAAATTCTCTTTTATATTTTTGAAAAATATTATCTTAGTTTTAAGGTCCTCTCAAAAGGGTTTCAAAAGATGTTTCTAAATTAAAATGTATTTTATTCAAGTTTAAGAAACTCTAAGACCTGACATGTGAATGAAGAGATTCAATTCTAGATGATTTAATATAGCTTGAATGAACCACATTTACAGGAATGTAAAGTGAACAAATGGATTAGCCATCATAAGAGAATAATAATATATATATGTATGTATGTATATATATATATATATATATATATATATATATATATATATATATATATATATATATATATATATATATATATATATATTGACGGAATAGGATTCCCATAATTTTCTCAGAAAAGTATTGTAATTTTTATGAGCTAAACCATTATGTTTTACTTTAAACATTTACAAACTTATCTTGTAAAGGAACATTCAATAAATGTATAGGTCCTCCGCTAAAGACAACAATCTTATTTGATTTTTATCTTCCCTTTTAGGTGCTAAAGTGTCTGCCACAATAAATTTTGAACATTATAGTTCTTTATGAAGATAAAATTTATGACAGATCTATTCAAACATAGTGGTACTCAAAGCTTCTCCTTTTCAAATATTTGAATTATGAGAGTTTTTTTCAACGAGAGAAGAGTTTGGTATAACTTGTAAGACAAGTCCTTACACTCATTGTAGACATCAATCATTTTAGACATTTTAAATGTTTGTCTTTATGTTAAGATAATCATAAAATTTAACAAGACTAAAGAACATAATTTTTTTGCATTAACACTTGACAAAAATCGTATCTTTATAAAAGATCAAAAGCACTAACATAAATTATATTGCAATAAACAAAGTTTCAACAAAGTTTCATGACAAAATTATAGCAAAGTTTTAACTATGATTGGGTTTGAAAGAAAGGTTTGGTTATATTGAAAACATCCTTTTGTAAATGAATTACAACTAGAATATCGACAACCGATTGGTTTGGTTTTTGACTTTATAGATGGTCTTGGATATAACTACATTCCATTCATCTTCTTGCTTAAGTGTCAAGTAGTTTTATGTATTCACTAGAGACAATGTTGATGGAGCTTTATGTTGTTTCTTTTAGTCATTCTTTAGGGATTACTATAGTTCCATCCCTGTGTTCCTTTTGAGTCATTCATTAAAGTTAATCAATCTTTAATTGTGTCGCCAAACATCCTATGAATAAGTAATAATTATGTTCTCTGTCCTTTTCCACTTGTTTAGGTTTGCATGACAAGGAAAGTTTAAAGCTTGAATTCTAAGATAGATTTTTAAACATTTCTTTGATGACTTCATTTCTGAAAGAGTATACTCGTTTTCTCTTTTCTTCAAATTCAAGTTTGCATTTTCTTAGTCTTTCAGACTCGTATAGTTGTTGTAATTTTGAAAAAATAAATAAATATAACATCTCGAGAGTATGCAGGTACTGATATCAGAGTTGGCTTTTAATAGCATTCATAACTTTCTATGTCTTTTTCTTCAATCTTGTTATAAGTTCATTCTTCTGTATTAGCTGATTTAGAAGACATGCAGCTACTGGTATCAGGACTAGATTTTGACTCACTAGGATAACATTCATAGCTTCATCTATTCTTTTCTCTAATATTTCTATTTAATCATCTCATTGTCTTAGTTGATCCAAAAGTTGTCAGACTGTGTTTGGTACAACATCTTCCTCAACTAAAACATCTTGTAAATCAACATTTTCTTCCTATCATTCTCTCAGTGAAGCTTTTGGTTCCACCATCATTTTAGTGGCAGTCTCTTTTAAGCTTCAAAAGTTTCATCTTCTACTTTGAGAGCTTTGATGGTAGTTTCCAATTCACATAACATCTCATTTATGGGATTACTTCTTTCCTTCGTCGGATCAGTTGAGAGGTACTTGGGGGATAACATTTTCCTTCAATATGGATACAAGGAAGGATGTTAATAAGAAGTCTACACTTCAATGTCTAAATTTTAATAAATTTAAGATTAAACAGATTTGAAAGGGAACTAAATCAAGCAATCTAAGGTTTGAACCTATCTCTGAGGTAAATGAGGAAATGTTTTAGTTTTTAAATATTTTCATTTTTTAGCTTGAAGTTTTGAGTTTCATTTTCTTTCTTTTCAAAGAGTATTAAATTTAAAGATTTTTTATTTCAGTTTGGAATTTTTCTTCAAATTTTATTCTTAAAGAGTTTCATATTGAAAGATTTGTTTTTAGCAGAAAAATAGTAAATAAAAGAGCCAAATTTGAATAACAAAATCAAGAAGCTTTAAACTAAACTAAGGCGCAAAACCACACACAAAGAGGTCTGAAAGAGAAGATCCTAAAATAGGGTTCGTGACCTACAATTAAGGATATAAAGTGGGATCCAGAATTCGGTGATGTTGGTGAACCCATTCCAAATTTGGAGAGTCTAAAAGTAAGTATAGTAGTTTGAATCTATAAAGAATACATATACTACTAATCAATAACCTGACTTGTTAGAAGAATAATTCCCCAGTGGAGTCACCAATAAAAAGAACTTTTGTGGGAAAATTTCTACTTAGCATAGAATTTTTTGAGAGACTTTCTATTAGGATGACCAGGATTGACATTTTGAAGAATAATACATCTCCCTCAAGGAAGAAACATATTAACTTAAAAGTGAGCCAAACTACCTGGATGGTGAAAGCCCTCATCAGTTTATGAATTCATATTTGGTTCCCTTATCTTATGAGTGTAAGATAAGGTTTATTTTAATTATGGGATTTTGTTTCCTATAAGAGCAAGCCCTCATAGTTAATTACATCCTTAGAGCCGTGAGCACTAAAGAAAACTCTCTATTAATGTGATTAGTCAGATTTTCAGGAACCAGACTTTTATATTTTGAATAATTAGAAGTGAAGGGACCAAACTAGAAAAATAAAGCTTAATGAGATAAGACTTACAGTCTGATGACAATGTATTATGTGAAATGCCAAACAAGGTATAAAATAAAATTTGAAGAAAGATTTGAAATGGTTTAATGATGAGTTTGAACTTGTCACGTGAAGTGAAAAGATAAATCGAGGATATTGGATTTGACTGACTGAAATGGTTTGAAGCCACTAGCTAAGGATAAAATTAGGTAAGAAAAGATGTATAGATGAGGAGTGAAACCCTACACTCTATAAAGAATTTTATAAGCAGATTAACCTTGACTTCAAGAAAATTGTCCCTGTGCAAGATACCACAACTTTTCGTCATCCAGAGAACATTGGTATCAATCGACTATGACTTGAATCATAACCAGGAATCACTCTTGAATGTTGTACCTTGAAGGATTTACAGTTTTAGAGCAATTTGAAATACCTTTGTTAGTGACCATGGGTTGCTTCTTTCTAAGGCATTCCTTCTAGTCGTAGGGGGTAGGTTTGTTGTTTTGTATGTCCTAGTACTTAACACTAACTAGGGTACTTAGACTAATGATACACCAAAATATTGTTTGATTTTTTATGCACATTTTATTCACATTTTTGGTGATATTACATTTTAATGAAAGATATTTTGATGTTTTGTTGCAGGTATATTGATGTTAGGAATTGGGAGCAAAAAGAAAGCATAAAGAAAGAAATTTGGAGTCAAATGGAGCATTTTGGGAAATATACTAGCGTCGATGATGCCAGATTTGGCGCTAACGGTGCCAAAATCCAGAGAATGCAGGTTCAGAAACAAATATGGCACCAAAGGTGCCAAAATGGTTGCCGATGGTGCCAAAATGGGCACCGACGATACCCTATTCCAAAGAAGCTAATGCTTGGTACCGATGACGCCAGAATGGGCGCCAACGGCGCCCTAATACAGAAAGGCCAGATTTTGATGACGACGGTGTTAGTGAAGATTATGCCTAAAAATTCATTGAATTCGGACAATTTTTGAAGAGGTGCTTGAGGCAACTCTTGAGGAAATTCGTCTTAATCATATACTATAGTGAGTTTAAGTTAGAAAAAAAGAGAGGAAGAGAGGTATAGAATTGTAGGAAGTGTGGTGTATATGTAGAGAGTTGGGATTTTCTTAAAGGGTTGTAGCAAAAGAGAGAAAGTGAGATATTTCTTCTTCTTTACCTTTCTAAGAGAGAATTGAGTGGGGTTGTAAAGAGAAAGTCAAAGGAAATTCAAGAAATTTGTGTGGGGAAGAGTTTGAGATAAGTTGTGTTTATTACTTTTTGTGTTGTATGAACTTGTTCTTATATATAAAATCCATGTTTTGTTGTAATTTCTTCATGAATTCTGAGTATATTTCTTTGTCCTTCTCCTTGCAATGAGATATGGTATTATGATGAATCAGAACTGTTGTGCAAGAATAAATGATAAAAATTGTGATTATTTGAACTTGGATCTTCATTTACTTTTCGATCTAGCAAATTGAAATGTTAAAATTTGTTGTGAAACATACAATCAAAAAGAGATGTGTTCAACAACAAAGTGAGAATCACATTCAATTTCATGGATCATAAAGTAGTCCCATGGGGTTGAGTGCAAAAAAATAGGAAAATATTCTTGCTGGTCGCAGAATTGGAGATTTTATGGTGGGACAGACTAAAATCACCAATTTGGTCCAAGTGTTTGGAAACTAAAGTGAGATTTTAGCCCTCAGGTGAGGGGGAAGTGAGAGCTCTAAAGTGAGAGCCGGTATCCTCCCAACCTAACCACAGATTGAGGGACCATACCTTGGATTAGTCAATGTTCTTTATGCACTCGGAAGAGGGTAAAGAATAAAAATGCTCATATTTGACACAATACAATTATGAATAATTTGATTTATTCACTAACCATAACCTCATTACAAGGGGAATGATACTTTCTCCAATTTGAACCTTTCTTTACAAAAACTTTGTTTAGAGTTAGAAAATTTCACTTTGAAGTTTAGAAATTAGTTTAGTAAACTTAGTATTTCTAGTTACATTAAACATTATATACATTCATTTCTTACTTAAGTTTTATTAGTTTAAACATTGTGTGTGGTGCTACCATCATAAATTTATCTCCTCCCTGTGTGATCGATACTTAGGACTCAATTAGAGCCATATATTACTTGAGTGATACATATACTTGTGTTTGCAACCTAGTGACACCATTTAATAACCATAATAACCCATTAGCTCACTAGGGGTGGCAGCTTTAAGATAAATTTGATTATACTTAAGTGAATTAATTGTGATTGATAATTAAAATTTTCTAAATTAGCTGCCTTGTGTGTTGTAGTGTTGAAAGATATTTATAGCTTACTGGCCCACGCTAAATATATGCATACAAAAAATTCAATCCCCGGCAACGGTGCCAAAAACTTGACCCGCAATCCGCTGATGAAAAATATAATAATTAATGCTTTCAAATATATGTAATAGATAATAATAGCGGCTAGTGTATATAAATATAATTTTATCGAAAATATTTTACACACTAGGGGTACTATGCAAGTATACGTATCGTATCAAGTAATATAGGGCTTTGAAACAAAGACCCCAGTATCGATCCCACGAGGAGTGAGTTATGGATTTTTAAATAGTTTAATTTTATTTTTAAGTATTTCTTTTATAGTTATAAATTTGATATTTTTAATTTACTAGATGCAATAATAAAGCAGTAATGAAAAGATTGATGTAAATAGCAATAAGAAAACAACTTCTTCCTTTCAATTAGTCTAAGATTTTCTATGATAATGATAGTATTCATGGAGAATATAAATTTATGGTATTATGCCAAATAGAAGCATTCATATTCTTTACCCTTTGATCAAGGAGCAAAGAACATTGGCTAGCTTATAGATCAGGTCCGGATGTATTGTTAGTAGAATGGGTTAATCTAGGCTCACACTACTAGATGTCCAAGGGTGGCTATGGTCGGCCCTACTAGTGACCCTTTTCTTCTCAATAAACCAAATCACAAGAATTTAGTCTGTCACTCTAAAAACTTATCAATTCTACGCCCATTATATAATATCTTCCTATTTATTTGCACTTCACCTTGAATAACCCGCACAAGGCCTTCGATTACCCAAGGATTCATGTGATATCTACTAGTTAAAAATTCATCTCCTTCTAGGTATCAAAACTCTTCAACAGATTTTAACAATTTAAATGGCCAATTTAAATAGTAAATTAAGATCCGATATTAATATCATCACAATGTTTTAAAATATAAATAGTTTTTATTTCTCCAACGAATTTTATATTATCTTATTTATCTTTTCATAATTGAAAGGAGAAAGTAAACTAACTACTAAGAACACATTGAGTTTAAATAACAAAACATGATAATAAAACTTTGAATAAAATTACAAATACTTTTCTCAAGTGTTTCTCCTACTGAACCTCTGAATTCTTCTGACTCCAAATAAATAAACTTCAAAAGCACCAACTCTTTAAACTCTCAATACAAACTCTAAATAAAATAACTAACTAATTTATGAAGGATAGTAAAATGTGGCCCTAAAGTATCTCTCTAATTCTCTCTCTAGATGGGGCTCTAGATAGGGGGGCCTTTTTTCTGAAGGAGTACCCTCCTATTTATAGGCTTCAAGGGTTGCCTCAAGGCACCTCGTCAAAATTTGTCCACATTCAATGAATCTTCTAGAAGGTGTGTCTGGCGTCTAGGCGCCGGACTCTGCGTCTAGTTCTTCGCACCTCTTCACTTTGGATCGCACCTCTTCGCAATAAAAACTGTTTCCAAGTGTCCAAATACATTGTATCACATGTCCTATAAACCAAGAACAACTGTCAGTCTTCTAAAAGGTCCAATAACCACTAACACCGTCAAAATAACCATCCAAAAGTCATCAAAAATCTTGATAGATCCCGTATCGACCTGGCGCCTAGGCGCCGGATTCTGGCGCCTAGGCGTCAGACCAATAATTTTGACAATTTTGCATTTTGGCTCCATTTTTGCTCCTTTTTGCTCCTTTTTCACTTTTTTTCCTTCTTGAACATTTTTCCATCATCTATATCCAAAAATACAAAAATACCTTTCATTAAAGCATAATATCCTTAAAATTTTGATAAAAATCAATGCATAAAAATGGGTATTTTTTCATGGATCACTTACAGGAAATTAAACCCACTGGCCATCGCGCATCAACTAACCTAGTGTAAGTGTATGCCCTTAGTTTGGTGTCTAAGCTAGCTAACCTATGGTCTGTGTCAAATCTATCTAGATTCTACTCTTATTCTATATCTTGGTGTGCTTTAGCTATTTATTTAAGATTAACTATTTTAATTCCTATGTTTGACTGTCATGTTGAGAAATCAGATTTTTCAAAGTTTTTAGTTTATTTTGTTTGAGGTTTAATTTTTTTATGATGATTGTGGAGAAAACTGAAAGGTTTTCATACTTATGTTTGCTTTACGTATTTTTTTTGAACACATATAACACCACATATACTTAGCCTTAGAATAGACATGGGTAAAGGTTGAGGTGAGGAATACTGAGGAATGAGCTGAGGTATGAATCAGCCGGTTTAGGTCTAAGATGGTTGGGGATGACTTAAAATTGATTTGGGTTGACTTGGGTGGGTTTGGTTTAGGTTGACCTAGGTTAAGCTGGGTTGAGTTGGGTTTGACTAGAGTTGACACAGGTTAGGCTGGATTGACCCGTGTTGATTTGGGTTGACCTAAACTGGGTTGACCCATTTTGAGTTGGGTTTGATTAGGGTTGACCCACATTAAGCTGATTTGATTCGGATTGTCTTGGGTTTAATTTTGGATGACCTAGGTGACTTGGGTTTGCTTTGAGTTGAACGGAATTAAGCTGGGTTGACCCGGGTTGACTTGTACTTTATTTGGATTGACCCAGGTTAAGATGGGTTCACCCGGATTTAGTTGGACTTGATTAGGGTGTTGAACAGGGTTAAGCTGGGTTAACCTAATTTAACTTGGGTTGATCTGAGTTGACTTGAATTGATTAGGTTTGACCCAGATAGAGCTGGGCTGACCCGGGGTGAGCTGGGTTTGGTTAGGTTTTAGGTTGGGTCTGTGTTGGGTTTAGGGTCAGGTCTGGGTTAGGTTAGGTCAAACTTGGGTTGGATCTAGGGTTTTCATTCAGGTCAAGTTTGGGTTAGACCTAGGTTAGGTTTAGGTTTTGGGTTAGTTCTGGTTTAGGTTTATGATTTGGGTCAAGTACGGGTTAGGTCAGGTCTTAGTTAGGTTTAAGGCTTTTGATCAGGTCTGGGTTGGGTTAGACCGGGACTAGGTTTAAGGTTTGTGTCAAGCTGGGTTGGGTCAAGTCTTGATTGGGTTTAGGGTTTGGGTTGGACTTGGTCAGACCTGTGTTAGGTCAAGGTTTGGGTGAGGTCTTGGTTAGGTCAGACCTAGGTTAGGTTTAAGGTTTGGTTCGGATCTTGGTTGGGTTAGGTCAGACCCGGGTTTGGTTTAGCTTTTGGGTCACAACTAGTTTGGGTCATACTTGTATTAGAATTATGGTTTTGGTTAGCTCTGGGTTGGCTCAGACCTAGGTTAGGTTTAAAATTTAGGTTAGCCTAAGTTGGTTAGGGTTGGGCTGGGTTAGGGTCCACCTGAGTCGATCCCAAATCCAAGCCTAATCCAAGGCTATTGAGTTGTTTAATCTAGCCTAAGAATTAACTTAAGAAATAAGAATTAAAATGTATAATATAAAAGGAAACTAAGTAGAAGCTTACCAAGATAAGGAGGCTGGTCGGAGGAGGAGGCTCGCAAAAGAATGTTTTTCTTCTTCTTCTTACTCTATTCAGACACTCTGAGGTATGTTCCAGAGATTTGAGATGTTGGGATGTCCGAGAGAGTGCCGAAAATTTCCTATATATATGTCAGGAAGGCGATGGTCGAACATCCTTAAGTTGTGATTAGATTGCAGGTCAATAACCATCTTGAATCAAACAGTTAAAGAATCGCATATCGTCACATATGAAATGGTGTGGCAGTTTGTGCTTTGATTCATGGATAAAGGACACAGATTGATGACGTGCATGCGGAGTGATCACTCTAGTTATACCTAGGCATGGTCATGCTTAGGACTGGCGTGACCACGTCGAGGAACTTTTTGCATGGTCGCACCTAGTCTAGGCGTGAGCACACTGTTGGTATCAATTTTTGATATCACTAGTGTAGGGTATCCACCTACATGGCTCAATATTATCTACAGTTCGTTTGTAGCATTTGGTAGCTCAAGACACCCACCCAGGACCTTGTACTTGTTCGAGGCAAGTAGCCAGATTTGGTCGTGATTCAACTATACACAAGAAAATATCCTCCTTAAAGTTTGTCTAGGACATGAGGCATGTTGGTGCCAAATTTGATGATTTAAGTCACCACATGTCTATCCAGAATCTCCCACGAACATAGGAAGTCATGGAGTCCACTCACGTGTGCTACGAGAAAATTAGGGTTTGGGACACCCTACCCGCGCCTCGGTTTAGGACGACCATTAATACCAAATCCTTTAGATAATACCAATGAGATAACTTTATTTTGGAATTATGGGACTATATTTCACTCACATGGAGTCTCCCATAGCTTTCAGATCAAAAAAAGCTTTCATCGAGCATTCCTGGTGAAAACCCAGGTTTCGGGCTAGCTGACATCCCGAGGCTAACCCCGAGGGTCCATGTGCCCAAAATACCTTTCTAGATCATCAAAACCAAGCCTCTGAAGGTCTAAAACAAGATTTTAAAATTTGGCACAGACTCAGCGCCTAAGCGCCGAAGAAACGGGGTGCCAAGACCCCAAAAAGGTCAAGGTTTGCCATTTTTCTGAGAGCTTGGCGCCTAGGCTCGCCTGGGTGGTGCTAAGGCCCCAGTTTGCCTTGCTGTGTCCTTGGCACCAGGTTTGATCAAGCCTATGTGACGGTCAGCTTCCAGGCGCGATTTCGGACCATTTTGACCCCATATCAACCCCTAAAGCTATCGTTTTCTTAGTGATTTTGATCGTTAGCCTGGGGAGTGGTAAAATGTGATGGAAAAGAACTATTTTTCCCTCTCTTTAGAAGCTTCTTGAGCATCATTTGATGGACTTTTGGTCATTTTGGAGGGGTTCGCTGCTGCTTAACCGAGCGACCATCTCCATTCAAAAAAAGGGGTCACTTTGCTGGGGTGGGCCAAAGGTGTCGTGGGAGAGCTTTTGGAATGTTGAGGGCTTTTTCCTCTGTGATTTAGGGTTTCTTCCTTCTCATCCACTTCTTCTTCAATTTTCTTTCCTTCTTCTCCGTTCCCTCTTCTCTTTGGAAGATCGTCGTCTTCCTTGAGGGCTTGGATCTTTGGAGTTTTTCTTAAGAGAGAAAGCTAGAGGTTTGTCATTTCTTAACCTCTTCTTCTTGTGGGCTACTCGTCATGCTCTTTGTTGAAACTTTCAAGGAGCACAGCTAGGAAAGCGTCATCCTAGCTTAGGGAAGGCAACTTTGGCAAAGTCCGACAGGCTCCGGCGACCTGTTCGGCAAGGAGATTTTCTTCACCACTTTAGGAAGGATTTACGAGCTTCTCTCCTACCTTCGAAGAGAGCTAATTCCTAAATTTTGGTAGAAGTCGAGAAAAATTCACAGTGGTGAGACTCTCCCTCCCTTGCATTTAATTCCTTAGGTAGCCCTAGGGAAGGATTTGATAGTCATGCAGGATTGATCGCCCGCACGGAGTGCATGTCCCATCTAGCATGAGCTGGTGAGGTCACGTGTCCATGTGATGGATCATTGGCTTCTTAGAGTAAGCCTTAAAGTAGGATTTCATGCATAGCCAAATATCCTTTGAAGCCTGAGTGTTTCTCATTATTGTGAACCCTAACATAAAAATCCTAGCGGGTCAAAGTCCCTTCCTCCCCTTGGTTTGGCTTCCCCAATTTTCCATGGAGAAATTGGGAGGCTTGGTTTTGCATACTGAGAAAAGCTTGTGGCTATCTCACTTTGCAAAGCCTTTAAGCGTCATGAAATTGGGAAAAGCTTCATAGCTAGCCCATTTCACTATAGTGTGGAGAGTTTCATCTTTAGAAATCCACGGGGGGAGGGGGACTCCCCACTTGCCTCGCCAAAGCACGAGGTGGCTATGTCGCTCATCCAAGTATTGATCCAAGGTTTTATACATGAGGATGTTAACAAGGGTGTGGCTCATTATTGCATGTGGTCGTTTGATTTGGAATTTTTCATGTGTTCCTTGCATGGATCATACCACATATTGCACTTGTACTTGCACCACTTGGGCCTTATTCGGTCATCTGGGACCAATAACACCACTTGTGCCTCAGTCAGTCATCTCAGACCGACCGGTATCACTTGTGCCTCGATTGGTTATCCCAGATAGATCTACACCACTTGTTCCTCAATCATTTGCCCCATACTGATTGACACCATTTGTGCCTCGATCAATCGTCCCCGATCGATAAGCACCACTAGTGGCTCGATCAGTCGTCCGACACCGGTCGACACCACTTGTGCCTCGATAGGTCATTCTGAAGCTATCAACATAACTTGTGTTTCGATTGAGTTTCACAGTCCGATCGACAACACTTGTGCCTCGATCTGTAGTCCCAGCCAATCAACACCACTCTTGCCTCGATTAGCCATCTCAGGCCCTCTTGGCGTAGCACTTTGGTTTGACTGGCTACCACGACCTGGCAGATTAAACACTTACACCATTACATGTTGTGCATGTGCATGTGTATGCTTCTCTGCTTGCATGATCTCTATTATTTGCTTGGGCATCCCTTTGGGTCACCGTCGCCTTGGCACACCCTTTCAAAACATTGTGGCCATGACATGCCTAACCCTTTTTGGGTTACAGAATCCTCAGCATACCCATTTTGGGCCACTGACACCACAACATGCCTATTCCTTTGGGTCACTGTCGCCTCAGCATACCTTTTTGGACCTGCTACTTCCATGGCATGCCAATCCCTTTTCGGGTTACTGCTGATGCTCTTCCGGCATATGTTGTTTTTCTGCTTGTTAAGTATGAACACACACTCAAGGTTTTACGCAAGTGCACGTATCATTTCAAGTAATATAGAGCTTTCTTTAAAAAAACCACGATGAAGCAAGGTAAAAAATCTCTTAGGCTAATTCTAGTTTACTACTATAAGAATTTAGTTTGTAAGTCGATTGAAGTGGTTTTTCTAACAAGTACTTCTAAAGATAAGCTTAAGTTAAAAAAACAACTAATAACTGCTCCTAAATGAAAATATCAATTCTAAAGATAACATTTTCTGGATGAATTGGTTTGGAGAATTTTGAGATGTTAAAAACTATTATTCTTATGTAGTGAATTAGATAATGTTTAGAAATGAGATACATTAAATATTGTATGTGCCAATTATGAGCAATTATATTCTTTACCCTCTTTCGAGTGCATAAAGAATATTGACTAATCCAGAGTTCGGTCCCTAAATCCGTGGTTAGGCTGGAAGGATACTGGCTCTCACTCCAGAGATCCCACTTCCCCTCGCCCAAGGGTTAACATCTCACTTTAGTTTCTAAACACTTGAACCAAATTAGGAATTTTAGTCTGTCACCCTAAAATCTCTAATTCTACGCCCATCAAAGTATATTTCCCTATTTATTTGCACTCAACCCCCATGGACTACTCACTCATCCATGAAATTTGAATGTGGTTCAACTTTTTAAGAATTACACCACCCTCTCGGGTATTAATGCAATTACAACAAATTTTAACACTACAACGAGCTCTTATTGTAATGTAAATGAAGTGCAAGTAAAAACCATCAGTGCATCCCAATATCCTAAACATGAATCCTACTCATTACAAAATAAACGTAGAATGAAAACAATGACATAATCTTCTTATGTCACTATTTCCAAATAAGAAGAAATAGTATGAAAAACATATCACAAAGCACGAAGAAGACATAATGAAAAACTTCATTAAAACAAAGCAAATTCACTAGATAAGTGTTTACAAAATCATAAGATAATGAAGAATACAATACTTAGCTTTTTTTTCCCTTGAACTAAAGATAAAGATCTCTCCCACAAAGTCTCCTGGTGATCCATGCAATGATAGTACATTCCCTTACAAATTCTCTCAAAATCCCCTCTCAAATCTCTCCAAAAAAATATAAATCTACATTTCTACTCCCATTCTAAAATCTCTAAACATTCTCCACATTTTCCCACTCACACACACCACTTTTTCTGACATAAAATCACTCTATTATAGTGTAGGGACGAATTTCCCAAGAGATGCTTCAAGAAACCGTCCAAAAAGCGTCCAAATTCAATGTATATGGGCAACAACCGTCCCTGGTGCCATTTTTGGGCACTGTAGGTGCCCAAACTCTGGACTCTAGTGCTGTCGGTGCCACTCTGCAGCAGGTCCACCTTTTGCTCCATTTGGCTCTATTTTAGCTTTATTTCACCCCGTTTCAGTTGTGTTGCATTCCTAACATCTTCACCTACAAGATAAGCATAAAAACATATTTATTTAACGTGTAATTTCATTCAAAAATATGTTATAAGTGAAAAAGAGATTAATCATAGAAAGACATATCAAAATGTGCAAGGTAAGAATTTTCTTTCTTGTTCATTTTTACTCTAAATTGCACCGTTTTGCTTCTTTTTCACCAAAAGTCTATTTCTTGTAGCTAAAACCAAAAACATGCAAAATATCTTCCTTTAAAGTGCAATATCATTAAAATTAAGCATAAATGTATATGAAAAATAAAGCATTTATTAGGCGTGTCAACTGTCGCCTTGGCATACCCAATTCGGGCAGCTGTTGTCACTGTATGTCAATCTTTTCCTGAGTCACTGCCTTTTTGGATCACTAAATCCTCAGCATACCTTTTCAGGCCACTAACGCCACGACATGTCCATTCCTTTGGGTCCCTATCACCTCAACATACCCTTTTGTCCACTACTTCCATAGCATGCTCATCCTTTTTTGGGTCACTGTCGCCTCGGCATACCCTCTTAGGGTAGCTGTCACACCGTATGCCCATCTTTTACTAAGTCACTGTCTTCAAGGCATACTCTCTATCACCACTTATGTCATTTGACTGCTTGCATTTGTATTTGCATGCTTGTATGGATAGAGAGTCGGGCTCGATTAGAGAGTGACTCCCATGTTAGTCGGATGCCTTAAGAAGCACTACTTGCTGGATTGATCCCGGTGAGCAATGCGAGTTAAGTCATCAGGATTAACATGAGTATGACTGTGTTAAGGATCTAAGGGATCTAACTCATGTTACCCTGCATGTTACGAGCCCGCCTTTAATGGCCCTTATTTTAAATTTAAAAGAAAAATATATTTTTCTACATATTATATCTATTATACTTTAAAAATTATGCTTATAGAAAAATATGCCATATATATGGAAAACACTTTTAAAAATCCTACTTGAGTGATATCCTTTCGATCCCTTGGATCCTCATGATGGGGTCGGTGCACTGACCACATCAAAGTCATACTTACTCAGACACTTACTCTCCACCTAGATGATGGTTAGAACACTCATCATTAGATGGTGTGTTAGGCTAGGGTTTAGGATGCTAGGTAGTAATTTTGGACACCTCTGGCTATTATCTGTGTTATGTTGCATTGTGCTAGCCATATGACACCTTTTCCTCTTTGGTGTTCTAGTGTGCTTGATATGCATGGTAGTATAGTAGGGCATTCTTTTTAAGGGTGAAGTGCCTGCATACACTCTACACAGGCATCATAAGCGGGAGCAAGTAATGATTTTTAACACTTTAGGTGCAGGTGCCTTTAGCTCCCTCAATTATAAGGCATAACCTATTTTGCCTTGAATGGCTTCCCCCCACTAATGTTTGTTTTATGCAGGTCAAGTCTTTTATTTCTCCTTCTGATGTTTTTGATAGAGTCCTAGGAGATTCTGCATCGGAAATAAGGTATGGGCACAAGTTTCGAGGTGGATGACGCATCGAACTACGTGATACAGACCAGGAGCATCAGCTTGTGTCTCATGCATTAAGTTTGAATTTCTACATTCTTGTATAGACTTAGGACTGGGCATGTATATGTAGATTTTGACCACTCTTCCTACTTTCCTAGGATATGTTGTTGACCCAACGATAATTTGACCTCTTTTACATATTATTTTAGAGTGCTTTCTCTTTTATTGAGTGCCTATATGTCTAATTGCTTCTATTGTTTATTTATGTGCATTTGATATTTCACAAAAAAATATAATCTCCGCTCATTAAGGACCCTAAAATTATAATTTTCTACTTAAAATCCTAATAAAAGATTAAGATAATCAAAATTTTAGGATTAATAAGTTCAGAATTTTCAAAACATGTCTTTTTTTTTCTACATGGCCTTCCGGCGGGATTTAAAGTGGGTTGTATGCATGGACATATCCCCAATCATGTTTAATGAGGCCTCCACACATAGGATTGTGGTATATAACTACATAATGTTGCATGTCCCGAGGGGAAGCCTCCGTGCTTCTCTAACCCGATTGACCCAGCATAGTTTTTTAATAGGTGGTTGTCTAGTGCACCTAGGGTGTTAGAAGGCTCCCCAACCCAGAAGAGGTGTAAGTTATTTTGTTTGGAGTGTCTATAGCTTTGTAGTTGTATCTCTTCGTCCTTTTTTCTTTCTTGAGGCATCCTTGCCATCTCGGTACGGTATAGTTCCCACCTCTTAGAGCTCCAACTGATTATTCATTGGATATTGTATTGTTTATTTGACCTTAGGGCTACTGAGATCCTCTGTGGATGACAACATTCACAAGATTATTGATCGGGGATCTCAAGACATGTTGGGTCGACTACCTTCACAATCAGGTAGATTTAGGGTCTTAGTGGCTTGGGATGACGAGTCTGTGTTACCACGATCCGGCTACCTCTACCTCTTAGGACTACTACTCTCTACCTTTGACTACTTCTGTTGATCCTTTTGTTCCTTTGAGTTTGTTGATGTTGTTTTGACGACATGAAGCCTACAAGTTGCCTCCTGTTTGAGATACGATGAATTGTCATCTGCCCTTACAGCTCGAATTTGCTTTGACGTTTAGGGATATCCCTGTCAAAATGACTATGTTTATTTCATAGGCTTTGTATGCTGATGAGTCTGCTACCCATTTAGGATCTGAGAGTCTCGCTCTTTTCCTGATGGCTTATCTTGAGCTTCGAAGCATCAGGACTTTCCCATACGAAATAATCACTCTTTGATAACCTACGCCTTAGGTTCATGATAATAAACCCCTTATATTGAGAGCATTCTTAAGTATCCCTCAAGATGTAATTAACCAATTGCAATATATTCCTCTGGGAGTGTTATTGACCTAGAACAAAATGTTCTCTTTAGTTTTATGGTTACTGGTGGCTTATACAATGATTTTCTTCATGGATGTTGTATTTTGAGGTATTTCGATCTGATTCTTTTCAGATGTATACTCTCGACCCATCACACGAGGATTACCCATATTTAATCCTTCCATCTCTTTTCTTTTATTTATTTGTCTATTTGTTGTCGTATGTCCTTTTGCTATTCAATTCCTCCTCTCTTTGAATCATTTATATGATCTAGGAAGGAGAATTATTTGAATGGGGGTAATTATATGATGACACATAAATAAACAAGCTGGTTACTCAAAGATGCTAAAAAGAACTAAGAAAAACAAACTGGTGCTCCGCTGGGGATTGGGTCTCCATACTAGGAATTTCGCTTTTGTTCTAAGGTTATAGCCTCTCTCTCCATATTTGGGGGTTTTCTCATATTATCATGACTTGGATTCTTTCCTCAGGGCATTAGTTGGGCATTTGTGAGACCTTGGTTTTTGGTTCATGTGTCAATTGTTAGGGGTAGCAAATCGATGTATTTTGTCCCGTTTTCTCACACTTAGCCCATTGAGTCTCTGCATTTTTGCATGCATTCGTCTTGTATTATTTTTGTGATTGATTTTTCTTAACTTTTCTTTTTATTGATCATATCTATTTCTCTTGGCAGACATGGAAACCGAGAGATTCGTGACGAGCACTACTACTGGGAGGAGCTATGTGACCCAACCTACAAATACATAGTTAAATAATTTCTTGACCAAAACTTGACCCAATTTCTTTAGGCGGCTAGTGTGCCAAATGAATATTATTCAGAGTTTAAAGTTCGATTTAAATTTTACACACTATGGGTTCTACACAAGTATACGTATTGTTCAAGTAATATAAGATTTTCTTTTAAAATCTCAGTATCAATCCCACAGGGAAGCTGAAACTCTTTGTAGCGACCTAGTAATTCTATTTAAACTACAAACAATTATCTAGGAAATATGGCACCAAGTTTTTTTGTAAAATGAATTTACTAAATTCCTACTAATTCTAAATTAAAGTTTAAATATAATACAATATTTCTAAACTAGTTTTATGTAGAAAGGTCAAATTATGTGAAAGTTCTTTCCCCTTGCAAAGAGATCATAATCAGTGTAGGAATCAATATTAAAAGTTAAAATGTAATTTTGTGACAAATAGGAGCAATGCTATTTTGTACCATCTTCCGAGTGTATAAGAACATTGACTAACCTAGAGTTAAGTTCCTAATTCTCAGGTTATGATGGGTAGGTTCTAGCCTCTCACTTCTAGATTACCCACTGTGTCCTCTCTTTAGGACTAACTGGTCCTTAGGTTCCAAACTCTAGATCAAATTGATAAGAATCTAGCCTATCACCTAGAAACACCAATTTATGCCCATCAAATCTTATTTCTTTATCAATTTGCACTAACCAATGGGCTATCTTATCACCCACTAGATTAATGTAAATCTTACTATTTGAGGAACACAGAGCCCTCTTGGGTCATTATGGATTCACAACAAGTTTTAACATACCAATTAGCCAAATTGCATATGTAAATGAAGCACGAAGTAATGAATCATCATAAGTATGAAATAAGAGAAATCCTAAACCATTCTAGTCCTATATATGATTATTTCTTATTGCAAGAAAAAAAATAAAGAAAACTACTCAGACTTCATAGGGATAACTTAACAAAACATGATTTATATTTAAATTCAACTTTATAAATTAATATGGAACAAAAATAAAAGTATAAAATAGTTATCTCAAACTCATCCTCAAGAAAATCCTGAAGTTCCTTTGAAGTACTTCTCCAAACTCTTCTTACACACTCACAGCAATAAACTAAACTCAAGAGAGATTCACAAACACACAATATCACACGCCAAACATTCTCCAACCACCCTTTTCTTGCCTCCTAAATCCTTCTTTTAAATAAGCCTTGAAATCCTTAAGAGTCCCTTCAGGTGCTTCTTTAAAATCCGTCCAAATTCAATGCATATTGAAGAAAGCGCTGGCGCCTAGGAGGCCAACTGTGGCGCCACCCTCTAAAAGCCTTAAATAACTGATTGGTGCCTAAGTCCAAGATCTTGGTGTCATGGCGCCAGAGTCTTTGTATTCTGGCTCCTAGGTGTCAGAAGATGGTGCCTAGGCCCCAGTTAAAAAATCAGCTCCTTACTCCATTCTGCTCCGTTTTGCTCCATTTTCGCTCTTTTTTCTCTAAAATTCCATCTCTTGTTCTCGAAAAAAAAACATGTAAAATACCTTCCATTAAATTACAATATCATTAAAAATGAGCTTAAAATGTATATAAAAAATTAGCACATTTTTAGTTGTACCACCATGTCTCTTTCTCCCTTAGTAATGTTTGTCCTCGCGAGTGTACTCTAACATTTGGTTCGTTTGAGCACCTCATCCGGATTAACCTGAGTAATCCTACACCTTCCAAGGATGTTTCTCTGTGGTCTCTCTCTAGAAAGGGGAGTCATGCTCATAGAGCCACTACCACTGTGGTAGTTTATGTTAAGCCTGCCCATTATGCAAAGAAGAGGTAAGCAACTGATGGTGATGCACCACAACACCCTTCATTCGTCTTGGGGCTATCGAGTTGTCCCTCCGTATTTCCATGGATTTCTCTACCTTTCCAAGGTCAGTCTTATGGCAGCATTGCTACTACGATCCCAAAACCTATTATCCCAGTTGCCTTTGAGGTTGATCCTGCTCCAAAGTTGGGCAGGAGGGCCTAGAGAACCCGAAAGAGGTTGCTTAGGTACCATTATCAAACTTTTACTCCAGTTGTTTCGGTTATAGTTCAGGTGGAGTCCCTGAATCCCTCAGATAGGAACCCCTTTTCTATACACTCTGGTTATGAGGACTACGTCCCCGACAGGACTGTCAGGAGGGCCCACCCTCCTCGTGCAGGCGAAGGTCACCTCAAGTCTACTGTTCAAATTGATAAGGCTACCACAATCCTTATGTTTAAGAAATTTGTTGGGGTTATTTCCTCTTTAAGGAGAAAATGACCTATTTTTTAGAGGAAGCTCCTCACCTGGATTTTTGAGTTTCTGAGTGTGTTTTGAGAGGAAGTAGAAGTTTTCTGGGACATGTTGGTTCTTACAGTTCAAAAATTTCCAAGCTTTTATGTCATCTTTTGGAAAAAGATACAAACGTTAATTTTTAATAAAGAATGCATGATTGCCTTCAATTTATTAAAAGAGAAATTAATCACTGCACCTATTATTGTTTCTCCTGATTGGAAAAAAATCTTTTAAATTAATGTGTGATACTAGTGATTATGCTATAGGGGTTGTTTATGGGCAAAGATATGATAAAATGTTTAAAGTAATATACTATGCCATTAAAACTCTTAATGAAGCTTAAATTAATTACACTACTACTGAAAGGAATTATTAACTATAGTGTATATTTTTGATAAATTCAGACCTTATCACATTGGAGCCAAATGTATTGTGCATGTTGGTCATTAGGCTATAATGTATTCAATGATGAAAAATGATGCAAAACCACGATTAATTAGATGATCCCTTCTAATGCAAAAATTTGATTTTCAAGTTGTGGATAGGAAGGGTACTGATAATCAGATATTTGATCATTTGTCAAGGCTTGGATAGGAAAATAATTTTAACTTTAATGGTGAAATAAATGAAAATTTTCATGATGAACAATTATACGTGATTAATGAATGACGAATTATGTGGTATGCTGATATAGTAAACTACTTAGTTAGTAACATTTTATCCTATGGATTAGATAGTCATCAAATTAAAAATTTCATTAATGATCAAAATTTTACTTTTGGGATGTAACTTATTTATATAAACAATGTAAGGACTTAGTTATTTGAAAATGTGTATTAATAGAAGAAACCCAAGAAATTATGCAAAAATGTCATAAATCAAGGGGCACATTTTAGAGTTAATAAAACTGTATTTAAGATTTTACAATCGAGATTTTATTGGCCTACATTATTTAAAGAAGTTAATTCCTACATAAAATCATGTGATAGATGTCAAAGAGTAGACAATATTTCTAGAAGAAATGAAATGCCCCTAAATTTTACTCTGGAAGTTGAAATTTGTTATGTTTGGGGTTTAGATTTTATGGGACCATTTATACCTTCCTCTGGAAAAGTTTACATTTTGATACCTATAGATTATGTTTCTAAATGGATTGAAGCAGCTTCTTTACCTCATTATGATGCTAAGAGTGCTGCAAAATTTTTAAAGAAAAATATTTTTTACAAGATTTGGAATGCTTAGAGTAATCATTACACATGGGGAAAGTCATTTTAATAACAGAATAATTGAAACATTAACTAAAGTATGAGATTAAACATCGAATTGTCACAGCTTACCACCCTCATAAAAAACAGTTTTGCAGAAGTATATAATTGTGAAATTAAAAGAATATTGGAAAAAACTATAAATCCCAACAGGGCAGATTGGTCTGCTAGACTTGATAGTGCATTATGGGCTTATAAGTCTGCTTGCAAAAATTTTATAGAAATGCCACCATATAGACTCATATATGGGAAAGATTGTCATTTAACAGTTGAATTGGAGCATAAAGCTTATTGGGCTATTAAAAAGTTTAATTATAACTTAAAAAATGCTGGTGAAAAATAATTATTACAATTAAATGAGTTAGATGAGATTAGATATGAATCTTATGCGAATGCCATAATTTATAAGGAGAAAATGAAAATGAGGCACGATCAAAGAATTTTAAAAAATCATTTTAAGCATGAACCTGTAGTTTTATTATACAATACAATATTGAAATTATTTCCAGGAAAACTTAAGTTCAGGTGGTCAGGATCATTTATTGTGGTAAGAGTTTATCCATACTGTGTTGTTGATATTGAAGATCCTAAAACTGGAAAAGTGATTAAGGTAAATGGACACAGGTAAGTGAAGATAGTCCTACATTTGAGGAGATCATAATGTTGGGTTTAAAACATTGGTTATGTTGGGCTGACGAAGTTAAATCAAGCACTTTGTGGGAGGCAACCTATAGTTATCAGTGTGGATTTGATTGGTTTAGTGATTATTGTTATGATGAGTTTATGAAGTGATATTGAGTCTTACATGATTATTACGACACATAATATTATTTTATTGATGAAAAGGAGGAGGGGACGAAAGAAATTCAACATGTGCAAATTTTGGATTGGCACTATAGCGCCACAGTTCGAATAACTCCCCTAAACCACCCAAAATTCAATTTTCTGCCCTCTTCTTCTTTATTAAACTGCCTAGAACGGGAAAAGAGGCATCACTTGCATAGTTCTAAGCATTTTAGAGAGAATAGAGAGTATACAATTCATTCTTACTTAAAGATCATAGAGAGCAATGGTAAAGGGAAGTTGGAAGACAAGAAGATGATGTACAAGGATGCTTAAGCCTACTTCAACTGATTCCTAGCATTAAGTTTGGAGCAACTTATGGACAAACTTTGGAAGATTAAAGAGGAGATATCCCTTCTGCACACAAAGTATGAAAACTTCTTCCACTTGTTTGAGAATTTTGATTGGCAGTTGAAACTCCGATTCAATCATTTAGCGAGTTTTCAAGATTATCAAGTAAGTATGTACAACAACAATTGGATTGACAATAAGGTTGCTTCGGAATTTCCTCGCACTCCATTTTATCATTCTTTTGATCGTAATTTTCTTGAGGGTGAAGAGGAGGGTGACACCATTGTTCACAATTACTCCTAGATGGACTCTTAGATATGAATTATGTTAGTATTGAGTGTTTATGTGTAGTGTGCCAAATTTGTTATTATAATGGCTCTAGCACTTCATGATGTGTTTCTTTGCGTGTATTGATATTTAATTAAGTCTATGTTTGTCGTTTGTATTAAAATTATTATTAATATAAGAATACCAGTTATGTTTTGTTTTTAAAAGTTAATTTATGAGTTTGGATTGGTAGTTGCGTACTTAAATTTTGGAATGACGATAAACTTGATACCTTTCAAAATGGTTATTAAAACTGAAATATTAGACTTCAAAAATCTTAGATTTTTTGTTCTTTTGAAATATATAAAAAATTTAAAATTCTAATAGAGTATGAATCGTGCCATAGCGCCAATATTTGGAGTTATAGCGCCACTCATCAGCGTAGCATGGCGCTATAGCGCCGAACCAAACCAACAGTAGTTTTAAGTGCCTGGACCGCCAGTTCAAGCCATTTTTTCCCCTGTTTTGTTTTCATCCTCCCTTATTTCGTAACTTCCTCCCCTAGGGCTTAATTTTGTGCTTGATTGGCTTGGACTTAGGGCTTCAAACTCTTGGTTCCATCTTCTTCGAGTAAGATCTACATTTTGACTTACGAAATTTTAAATTTCACCATGGATTTCTTCCACATTGTGGTTTGGCCGGAATTTAAAATTTTAATGAAAATAGTGAGAAATCCATGGACGAATGCATATATGGTTTAGAATGTGTTTGTAGGAGCCTTATGAACTTACATTTTGAATTTATGGGAAATTTTATTAAAATTCTTTAGATTTCACATGGCTCCTAAGATAAAAAGAGGTAGAGGACAAACTAGTTTTAATAATAAGATATTCTCTAGTTTGAAAGCTCGGGACAGATACAGAGATCTGTAATCTAAGAAATTGATTGCTGAGCGAAGTTTTCTTTGTCCTGGTAGAACTATCGAATATTTGATTGTTGGATGACAGTGGGAGAACTTCTGCTATTTCAGTGTTATTCTTGTGATTTCTGGAGATCGAGAATTTTATGCCAACCTACCTGATGAATTGGATGAATTGGTGTTTGTGAGAGGGCAATATGTGGATATTATCCCTATTTGGATTAATTACATTTACAAGCTGCATAGTGTTCATACATGCTTTTATTCTGAATTAAATCTGACTGATGAAGAATACGATGAGATCATCAGATTTTTGATTGATGGCAATGGAGTTTGGAAGATAAAGAATTGACACTTGCTGAACTTTTCTTTATCTAAGCTTAACGTTCATTCTCGTGCCAGACATTATTTTATTTCTGGTAGACTGCTTCCAACTAATCATATTAGTGATGTTACCCGGGAGAGAGCCACTTTGAACTATTGTATTCAGTTGAGGAAACCTATAGATATTGGCTCTCTAATTTACAAAAACATGATCATTTCATCTAGAGGAGGAACAACTGGATGTATGGGTTATCCTTCTCTTATTTCCACCATGTGCATAGAATCTAGAGTTAAATATGAGACATGGGAGAAAATTTTATCATCTCAAAAGCCTATATGGAAAAACGAACTTAGAGATTTATGGAAAACATTCTAGTTCAAGATCTTGAAGTGGAGGTTATGATATTCCTTCTACTTCAGCTTCAGCTTCTAGACCTTCCACATCTGGTACTTCTACTTTAGACACTGTTGTGGGGCAGATAATTATTCAACAAGGAGATACTATATCTTTGTTGAATCAAATGAAAGATTTGAGAGCACACTTGGATCATAATGATGAGTATACACAAAGGAGAGTTGATTTTGATATTGCTTATCATGAGGTGATGGTGAAATTCATGAGGGGCGATCATTCAGTGGAATTTCCTACATGCCCCAAATTTACACCATATGAGAGTGGAGAGATAGAAGAGGATGTAGATCTTGATGATGATGAAGAGGAGGAGGATGTGTAGATTGCTGTTTTTTTCTTTCGTTTACATTAGTTCTTATATTTGAATTTTCTTTTGTGAGTCATTTTATGTGTTATTGTTGGAGTGTTATTTTATATTTTATTACTTACTTAGGTGTAGATTTTTATTGAGTTGTTGTGTAGCACCTTTTTGTTCTACTATTTTACTGTTTACCTTTTTCTCCAGTTTATATTATGTATATGCTACAATAGTCTTTTACATTTTCTTTTTACTGTTATACAAGCTAATCTTAGATTTACTACTACTCAGCACCTGTCTTTACTGCTTGTACCGTACTATTTTCTAATTTTAAACTTTCAAAAATTTTCTCATTCTTCATAAAGTGTCCTGTTTTAAATTAATAAAAAATTTAAGTTTGGGGGAAGGGAGAAAAACTTTTAAAAACTAAACCTTATTTTTCCTTAATATTTTAACAATATTTTTAAAATTATTTTAACATAACCTGTGCTATGTAGGTTTAGCTTTAAATAACTATATTTTTTATTTTCTAAATGTTATAGAAGACTTAGGTAAAAGTTTTTAATAATAAAGGTTAGTTCTATAGTTAAAATATTTAGTATAAGAGTATAAGATTGTGTTTTTACTAATTAAAGTAAAGAAAATTGTATTTTTGGAAATATTAAGGTTCATAGATTTGTACATTAAAGAAAGAATTGAGACTTTATGAAAATTTTTTTCAAAGCTAATACACATGTGTTAATTAAGGAAATGTGAGAAGTTGTTAACTTTAAGAAGACGATGGTGGAGTTCAAAATCATTAAAGACTATCCAGATATAGTAATCCTCACATGACATGTAAAGAAAAGAAAAAAAAAGATTGAAAATGATCCTAAAAGAAAAACAAAAGCAAAAAAAAAAAGCAAAATATATTTGAGGATATACTTGAGGAAATGCCTAATTAAAAATTGGCTTTACTTAAATCATCCTTACTAATAAAGTATTACATTTCTGAAATTGGCTTTACTTAAATCATCCTTACTAATAAAGAGAAATAATTACATTTTTGAACTTATTTTTAAAGTATTAGCACCCTTACTAATAAAGTTCTCATGGGGTTATTTTTTTTGTAATTCTTCTAAGTATATTTAGCATGACAAATTGCAGTTATTCTTACAATTGAATAGAAAATTTTGACTCTTAGACTTAACTACTAAATATTTTAGTTTTAACCTGAGTTATTGAAAATTTTTCTAAATTTCCACTATTAAATTTATAAGATAAAAACTATAGAAATCTTTAAGTTAAACTCACAGTCATAAGTTATAAAATTTTACAAAGTACGTGGAGTTACTTGAGACAAGTAACATTTAAGTTTGAGGGAATTGATCCACCTAAAAATTACTTGTTTGTAGTGTACATTTCATGATCATTTTATATACATTTTTGATGATATTGCACTTTAAAGGAATGTATTTTGTATGTTTTTTATTTCATGTACATGAAATGGAAATTTAGATAAAATGAGGGCAAAACGGAGCAAAATTGGAATAGTTTGTATGGCGCTATCGCGCCACCCTTGATGCCATAGCGCCATCTATCAAGCGTATAATGTGTCATAGCACCCCAAACTGATGTTACAGCACCAGTAATCAACTTTCTAGAAGATGCATTAAATTTGACCGAATTTTGAATGGGTGTTTGAAGCAACTCTTGGTTATTTTCAGAGATCTATTAAATGGGCAAAATTTTGGAAGAAAAAGAGGACTTGAGATAGGGCTTAAGGGAGGACTTTTTAGAGATTTAAAGAGACCTTTGGAGAGTTTTTTTAGTGTATTGTGTAAGTAATTTTTTTTATTTATGTTTTTGTGTATAAGAGTTTGAAGATTGTTTGAAGGATATTCCAGGAATTATTAGGTAGAAGACATAAGGTATCTTGTATTTGTGTTTAAGTTTTTGTTGTTAAAACTTAGCTTTTAATAAAATCATGTGTTTTTGTTTTATCTCCATTAATTATGAGTAGTTCCCTTTATTTCTCCTTGCAATTGGGAATTAATCATGATGGATGAGAATGATTTAAAGATTTCTTTTTATTTTAAAATTGTGATAGCATTTCTACTAATTCTTCATTGACTTTGCATATTTGCCACTTGTGAGGTTAAAATCTGTTGAGAAACATAATGACCCAGGAGGGCTATGATTCACCCAACCTGTGAATGCCACACTTCACTCTAGAAAGAGCTGTCGTGATCATCTAAGGTGGAGTGCAAATAGATTGGGAGATGAATTTTAATGGGCGTAGAAATGATGTTTCTAGGGCGACATACTAGATTCTTTTAACCAATTCGATCTCAAGTTTGGATCTAAAATCAAGAGGCTAGAATCTAGTATGTCCTAGTAGATCCTATAGAAAGGGCATAGTGGGTAATCTAAAAGCGAGATGCTAGAATCTACTCAGCACTAATACACAAGCTGCAAACAAACTTAAGGTTAGCCAATGTTCTTCGATAGCACCGAGAGGGGATAAAGGATATGAATGCTCTTATTTGTCACAATACATCATTTTATATTTTTAATCATTCAAATCCTACATTGATTAATATCTCTTTGCAAGGGAAAGATCTTTTCATAACATTAAAACTCACTTTTAAACTTTATTAATCTTTTGAACTTTCTTAAATTGTTAAACTTTGTTATTACTTTCTAATTAAATTTAGTTTTAACCATTGCACATCTATCAAAATTTATCTCCTTTTATCTGCAATTTAGATAGAAGTTTCGCAAGTTAATATTAAGAGTTACAGCTTTCCTCGTGGGATCATACTGGGGGTTTTGAGAAAAATTCTATATTACTTGAAACGATATATATACTTGTGTGGTACCCCTAGTGTGAAAACTTATTATATATTTTCTAAATCATTTCATTTATTCACACTAGCCAATAAATATAATTTGGGACAAGTTTGGCAATTTTATGAAATATAAATATTAACTTAATTGCGTGTCGGGTCACTTATGATCGAATCATAAGATCGAATTCACCATAGACTTACTTCTGGGGACCAGTCCAATTTTTAAAGCACCATATCAAATGGCTACTGAGGAACCCCAAGAACACAAGATCCAGTTGCAGGAATGGCTACTGTGGAGCTCCAATTTTATTCAGGAAAAAGAAGGATGGAAACATGCGGTTGTGCATCAACTATAGAGGGCTAAATAAGCTGACCATAAAGAACAAGTACCCACTACCTCAGATAGATGACTTGTTCGATCAATAATAAGGTTCTTTGATGTTTTCCAAGGTTGACCTTCAATTGTGCCACCATTAGTTGAAGATCAAGAATGAAGATGTTTCAAAGACCGTTTTTCAATCTCGATATAGGCACTATGAATTTCTTGTGATGTCATTTGGGTTGACTAATGCCCCTGCTAGCTTTATGATTTTAATGAATAGAGTTTTCAAACTCTACTTTGATCAATTTGTTATTGTCTTCATCAATGATATATTGGTCTACTCCAAGAATGAAGAGGACATGCCCAACATCTTAGAGCAGCATTGAATACTCTTCGAGACTTTATGCCAAATTCTCTTAATATGAATTTTGGCTTCAAGAAGTGGCATTTTTGGGACACATTGTTAGTGGAGCTGGAATTTTTATGGATCCTAAAAATATTAAGGTAATAATGGATTGGCCGAGGTCGAGCACTATCACTGAGATTTGTAGTTCCCTTGAATTAGCTTGGTACTATCAGATATTTGATGAAGGTTTTTCTCATATTGTTGCACCTTTGTCAAGGTTAACTCAAAAGGCTATTAAGTTTGAATGGTCCAATACTTGTGAGCAGAGTTTCCAGAAACTCAAGAAGTACTTGGTAACAGTCCTAATTCTCAACATTCCCTCTGGCACAGATGGATTTCAAATCAACAGTGATGCTTCACATCAAGGATTGGAGTGTGTTTTGATGAAGCATGGCAAGGTTGTAGCTTATGCCTCTATTATCCTTGACTTAGAATTAGCTGCAGTTATTTTTGCACTAAAGATTCGGAGGTATTATCTTTATGGAGTTCGTTGTGAAGCCTTCACCGATCATAAGAGCTTGAAGTGTATTTTCACTCAAAATGAGTTAAACTTGAGACAAAGGT
The DNA here is from genome assembly GCA_022702705.1 of Papilionanthe hookeriana x Papilionanthe teres. Lineage (NCBI taxonomy): Eukaryota > Viridiplantae > Streptophyta > Magnoliopsida > Asparagales > Orchidaceae > Papilionanthe > Papilionanthe hookeriana x Papilionanthe teres. The sequence continues at coordinate 42,228,722 of CM040424.1, read as the reverse complement.
GATGGCTCGAGCTGATAGACTATAATTTGGAGGTTCAGTACCACCCTAGCAAGGAGAATGTGGTCGCATATGCTTTAAGTAGATAATCTTCTATGTATGTAGCTTAGATGTTCACATAGAAGCATGAGTTAGCACGACATATGGAATGAATCCATCTCGAGATAATACTGACTGGAGGTACTTCTAGCATGTATCAACTATCAATTCAGCCTATACTTGTGAACCATATTCGTGTAGCTCAGTTGATGGATATCGGCTTACTACAATAAAGAGAAAAAATAAAGAATGAATTGAACCAGAGTTTAGTATCGATCGAGATGACAATCTAAGATTTAAAGTTCAGTTGTGTGTTCCAAATCAAAAAGTACTTTTACATGAGATACTAAATAAGGCGCATTCTACTTCATATTTTGTTCATCTGAGAAGCACTCAGTTGTATCAAGATCTTAAGAAGCTATTTTGGTGGAAATTTTTATAGCAGATTTCGTAGCTAAGTGCTTGATAGTTAAGACCAAACATTAGAGACCCGGTGGTCTGTTACAACCCCTTCTTATTTCAAAATTAGAATGTGAGTAGATTTACATGGACTTCATGGTTATCTTGTCGATATCGAAGAAAGGACATGATGTTATTTGGGTTGTGATCAATAAACTTAGTCAGCTCATTTTCTACCTATCATGCAGACCCATTCAGTGGATAAATTAACCAAAATCTACATAGACAATATCGTTCAAATGCATGGTATTCTTACTATCACTATATCAAATTGAGATGAAATATTTACCTATAGGCTATAGAATAAAGTGCAAGAAGCCATGGATACAAGATTAGACTTCATTATTATTTTTCATCCTCAGACAAATGGAGAGTCGGAGTGCACCCTCCAGACCTTAGAAGACTTACTGAGAGCTTGTATTTTAAACTTTGTAGGTAGTTAGGAAGAATATATTCCAAGATTGCCAGAAGTACTTTGACCTAAAACGTCGAGAGGTTGAATTCAAAGTCGGAGATCATGTTTTTTCGAAGGATTCATTTATGCACTGAGTCACACAATTTGGCTAACTTGGAAAGCCTCAGCGTTGTTTCATTGGTCTTTTCGAGGTGATCGAGTTGGTCGGTAAAATTTCATATCTTTCGGCTCTTCCTCCAAGACTTGTTGAAGTACATGATGTCTTCAATGTCTCTCTACTTCATTGTTATGTGCATGATGACTCTCATATATGTGATACGAGTCATTCCTGATTCGAGGAGACCCGAGTTATAAAGAAATACCATATCACATCTTAGAACTTGAAGTTTGACAACTTCACCGCCGGTCAATTTCTTGTGTTTGAGTTTTTGGAAGAACAAGTCAGAATGAGAAGCATCCTAGGGAGATTGAAGAAGAGATGATTGTGAAGCACCCACAAGTATTTCAGAGCTAAGACAAGAATTTACGGACTAAATTCTTTTAAGGAGGTTAGTACCAAACATCCTAAAATATTTTCCTTACATTTTTATTCCTTCGATGCGATTCTTTTCGGCTTTTGAATTCAGGCTGGCATTTTTTTTTTTCTTTCGATTCATTGTCGTCGCCTCCACTATTCGCTCGATCGCACTGACTTTGCTCCCAATAAATCGAGGCTGAAGGGTAGGATTTACAGCGCCTCATCCCGCTTGCTCTCCCTCTTCTCCCGGCTCTCCTTCCTCCCGGCTCTCCTTCCTCTTGCTCCCGTACATCGAACCCTTACGATACAACTGCTTGCAGTGAAGGCAAAGGGATTGTAGCTCACAGAGCCCACCAGAACTTCCTTTTTCTGCCTACTCCTACCCGAAACCATCGAGAAAGGTCACCCTCGCCTTTCTCCCTCTCGCGCGCACTTCACTCCTAAATCCCGTAATTCCATCTCCCTGCGGAATTTAGTAAATCGGGATTTAAGATTTCATTTTTACTAATTATTAAACTTTCTAGTGTTACATATGTATATCCCCTAAAAAGTTTATTGAGAAATTTTAATTTCTTTCAAATCAAAATAAAACAAAAAAAAAAAAATCAATTTTGATTATATTAATACAAGTTAATTAAGTTTATAATTTTTCTCCTTTTAAAAATATAATAATAATAATAAACATTGATTAAGTTATAACTAATTTAATGATAAAACTTAACTACGTAATTAACCTTATATTCTAATTAATCTAGGATCTAATAATCGAATCGTTGAAGTCGTAGAAGTATCACAGTTGTTTCATTGAAGTAAGTAACTACTTTTTATTAGAGGATAAACGTACCCTTCCGAGTTAGGGGCGTTAATCCTTGTTAATTGTACGTAGTAGATTCATTGCTATTCAATAGGATTTCCAGTTATGCTCTTGTTATTTCCATTTATACTTGTTATACACTTTAATTATTTTTCATGATGAGATCACTATCTGTATTAATTTATGTTGCAAAGTATTCTGCATATTTAAATTAATTCTGCAGTTATGATATGTCTTTTCTGTCATTATATGAAATTTCATCTGTCATATTACAAGCCTTTGTAAAATTACATATATTATACCTATAGAAACAATTTGGGATGCCTATGTGATGCCATGCAGGTCAATAGTCTTTTTGGATTTGGCCAGCCAAGTCAATGGGCCCGTCAGAGAGATAACTCTACAAGAAATTGTTGGGTTTCTTTGGGATGATATCGATATTTCTGGTTTCAGGGTGTATGTTAAAATCGACTTTATAAATAATAACTTGAAATTGAATAATATGAAACCTGATGGAAGATGATTGCATGATTTCATATGATATACATATTTGATGTTTACTCCTCTCTTGTTGTCTAAAAGTGTTATATATGTACATGGTGATTGTTCTTATTTTTTGTCCATACCACATGCCCCATTTACCTTGTATTTTATGCCTTAATAGATAACTCTTATTTGTTAAGTTTGTTTGTCAAACTCACGCGTTGATATTTTACAGAACATGTTCTATTCAACCACCATCAGATCGTCTCCAACAGAGCAAGTTTTTCAGTTTTTGTTTCCCTGTTTTGGTATTTTTTACTCTGTGTTTGTTTTTGCTATTGTATTTTTCCTTGTTAAGTCTAGATTGTTGTCCCGTGTTATAAGTTTCGTCTTGATACAACTATTTTTTTTTTTCAATATAGTCTCATTGAAATTTTCAACATTAATAAAATTTACATTTCATTTTCTTTTATTTGCATGTAAGTCTTTCTTCGAAAATATAAAACAATTTTATTTCATTTCATCAAGTTCTGCATTGCCAAGGTATATCACCTTTCAGACCTAGATTATGATAGGTTAGACTAAACTAAGCTAGAAATGGCATGTTTAAGGGTAGAGAACTAAAAGAATTATAATCTCAAAGCAAAATCAATGATTAAATAACCCCAAATTATGTCATGACAAAATTTAAATGAGGTTATATGCTCCAACTTCTCTCCTTATAAATAATAAGTTATAATTTAATTTTCTAATCAAAATAGCATTTTCAAAATCTTTTCTCAGCTTACCAAGCAATGATTCCGATCCAAAATCCTATTTCAGGCAAGGGAGGGATAAGATTTTCTTAAATATATATGCAAATATTCTCTTAAAAAGTTTTATCATTAATAAAAAATTATATATTTCAATTTAGGAATAGTTACATACAGATGACTCAAAATTATTATTTGCAAATGAACCACCCAAGCGAATTTATTAAATTATCAAGCTGATATATTTATACATGCCACGATTAAATTATTGAAAACTTGATAAAAATGAAAATTATGTGTTGGAGTTTTACCATGAATTTTGATATTTGAGTGAGAATTTGACGAATGAAGGAAAGGAAATTGATTTGTAAATAATTAGGTTTCGGATAGTCTGTATGTAATTGCCCCTTAAATTTAATGATACATTATTTAAAACGATTATAAATATATGTTAAACTAGGAATATAATTATTATTAATTATTATTAAACGTTAAGTTCAAACAATTTTCACTTTCAAACACAAACTATCAAAAGAAATTAGCCGTTGAACCATATACATTGCACCAGAATTTTTAAAACTACAGACCTCTGTAAATATAGCATCTCTTAGAAGATTCAGACCATACATGATAATTCAAAATATCATATTTCATCTTTAAACTTATAAAACACCAGAATTAGTATGACTCTACTGATGATCCAATCTGTCAGCCTAAAGATGATAGTTTTGAAGACTTGGAAATAGCCCTTCCCACAATTCAGTACTGTACTCAGAATCATGATTCCTACCAGTTCTTTCTTCTCCTTTTTGCTTTTCTCCATAATTTACGTCTCGATGAGCAAGAAGGCTCTTGTACAAACAAATCTTCAAGAAACTGTATAGCACCAGGAAAGTACATCAAAATTGAGTCTCCCATTCTGTCGAGAAGGCTCACGTCGAATGCAGGTGCGAGAGGGCATACAATTGCTTTAACCCTAGGAGCCCACATTGAAGTCCTAGAGAAGACATTGATGCATATAATAAGAGAAACTTGAAGCTAAGTAGCTACCATGCCAATGGTAGCACAAACATACCATGTAATGACTAAAAATCTGATGCATCGTTTAGGCTCATTTGATACAGATTTGACGTTATCAGATGAGATGTTATTGTTATTTTTTTATGAATTAAAATCATCTCTAGCATATAAATATGAGTCCATATGCTTATGAACTCATATAGTTGAAAGAAAGCTATAGAGCCCACTATCGTTGCTCGTAAAGTAGACTTCCACCAAAGAGTGCCAAACTTGATTATTTGCATATTAATCAAGGATTAAAAAACTGACCTCATGTCGGGTGACTCATCTGTAGGATCCGTACTAAGTAGTTCAAATTGCAGGACTCCACCAATGCAGACGACTGGCCTTTGAAGCCTGAGAGATTGAAAATCACCAATCTGTACCATAAAAATATACATAATTTCATTTTATTTAGTAATAGAACCACAATTGCATTTTATAATTGGCTACAACAATAAATGGAAAACAAAACACTCTGCCAACGATTGGCAGAAACAAAATGCATATTTTGTAATTTCTAGCAAGTTATCAAAAGAGTACAAACTTCTCAAACCTGGACAAGATGCATGAATACCTTTCTATATTTGCTAGCTTAAAAAATACATGGCAAGTTTAAAATTCATATAGAAAATACAAATAAAAATACAGTTTGCCCTTATACACACACGCACGCACAAAATAAAATAAAATAAAATAAAATAAAAAACAAAAAAAAAACCCTCTCAAATGAATTTTTTTAAGTGATCTTTATAACATGTTAGATACTAAGGAGGGTGAAAAATATATGTATAAACTAGTCAAACAAAAAGAAAAGAAAAGTAAAGATTTAACTCAAGTAAAGTGTATTAAAGATAAAATCAAAAAGTATTTTTCTTAGAAAAAGATATTCAACATAAGTGGGTGAGTTATTTTGATAAAATTTTGTTATGAATATGCTGAAAATACGATCGACCTTAATGATCTTAATAGCGTTAAAAATAATAAAACTTTTCATTTTTACCGTCGCATTAGTAGAAAAAAAGTTGAGGAAGCTTTAAAGAAAATCAATGGTGGAAAGTTTGTAGGACTTGATGATATCCCAATTGAAATTGGAAATGTTTAGGTGATTTGAGGGTTACTTGGCTTACTAAACTTTTTTAATATTATTTTAAAAACTAAAAAGATGCCTAAGGAGTGGAGGAAGAGTATTTTGGTCCCCATTTTAAGAAATAAAGGAGATGCACAAGAGTGCAAATTACAGAGGAATTAAATTGATGTGTCATACTTTAAAATTATGGGAGAGGGTAATTGAACATAGGTTAAGACGTATGACCAAGGTTTCTCATAATCAATTTAGATTTATGTCGGGCAGGTCTACTATGGAAGCTATACATTTATTGAAAGGTTTGATGGAGAAGTACAGAGATAATAAGGAGGGTCAACATTTGATTTTTATTGATTTAGAAAAATCTTACGATAAGGTTCCTAGATATGTTCTTTGGAGAGTCCTTGAGAAGAAAGGTGTTGATATAACTTGTATTCAAGTCATTAAAGATATGTATACTAGAGTTGTTACATGTGTTCGAACTGAAGGAGGATTGATCAAATATTTTACTATTACTGTTAGTTTACATCAGAGATCGGCTTTAAGCCCATATCTTTTTGCTTTATTTATGGATGGTCTTACTAGGCATTTACAAGAGGATGTACCTTGGTGTATGCTTTTTGCTGATGATATCCTTCTCGTGGATAAGACGAGAGAAAAAGCCTAGGAAAAACTTGAATTATGGAGGTCTACATTGAAGTTTAAAGGTCTTTGTTTGATTAGAACTAAAACTGAATACATGGAATGTAATTTTAGTAATAGTAGCTTTAGTGACAAAAGTGTAACTTTGGGTGATCAAATTATTAAAAGGTATGAATGATTTAGATATCTCGGGTCCATTGTTCAAAGCAATGGTGATATAGATTGGGATGTTAATAGTAGAATTCAGGTTGGTTGGTTGAAGTGGAGGAATGCGTCCGGCCTATTGTGTGATAGAAAAGTACCGCTTAGACTGAAAGGAAAATTTTATAAGATGGTGGTGAGACTCGCGATGCTCTATGATGTTGAATGTTGGCCTTTAAAAGAGAAGCATAATGCTAAGTTAAGGGTACTAGTGACGAATAAAATTAGAGAGAGTCGCCTTAGATGGTTTGGTCACATTAAACGCCTACCATCTGATGATCCAATTAGGAGAGTAGATATTTTAGATACAACTTATGCTAAGAAAGGCAGAGGTAGACCTAGGAAAACTTGGGCTTATTGCATAAAAAATTATCTTAATTTATTAGAATTAAACGAAACTTTGACACTAAATAGGACACAATGGAGAAAAAGGATTCATGTACCAACCCCACTTAGTGGGATTAAGGCTTTGTTGTTGTTGTAACGATGAGATATGTGATGAGTGTTTGAACAACACTGAGTCAGACTACATATTTTTTGTGTTTATAGATTTTGTGTGAATTTTCATATTTGATTTTATGCTCGTTTTATTCGTCAGTTTTTTTTATGATTTTAATTTAAATAGAATTTACAATTCACTAATTATTATATGTTGAAATTAATCTTAGAGCATTCAATTAAATTTTCTATTTTTTTAAATCTGTTTTCACAAAATATTTTCATCATATTATACAGCAAAATGCATATTTTGTAATTGGCTACAACAATAAATGGAAAACAACTTCATGTTTATTTTTACTATTGTATGGGATAACAAGTGTGAAAAAAGGAGGTTTCTTATTTAAGTTTCATAAAACAATTAGTACGATCTGGTAAAAGTAGATTTTTAAAACTATCTTATGTCTATTTTAGAAACCATTTTCACAATTATGTTTGGACATAATATTACATATTATTTTTTTTTTTTTTTCATAATTTTGAAGACCTGAATTTTGCAATATAAGAAGATTTATATAAAACCATATTAAAAAAAGAATTGCTTAATTATAAATATAATAGTGTACTGTTTATTTTTAGATAATTTAATAAAAATATTCATTATATAAGAAAATTTTTAACAATTTACCACAACCATGGCTGAGAGCTTTTAGAGAAAGAGAGCGACAAGAGAGAAAAACTTCACGCGTGAAGGTCTTAAAGCCAATTTCATCCATCCAGTTAGTTAAAAAACCATCCAACTAGAAATAAGCTAGCTTTATTTCATTTCAAAATTTGTATTTCTATGAATTTTAATATTTTGTTTAGTTGAATTTTATACAGACTTAGAACAAAAAAAATTAAAGATGTTATTACATCTGGATATAATGCGAAGTGTATTATTTAAATCATATATATATGCTAATTTCTCAACTGATATTTTTTGTTGTATGACATTTTATGCATTTTAGTGAACATATAGTCTAATAAAATTTTTTATAGAGCAATAAAAGCTTGAAAATGATATTGCAGTGATAGCATTTTGTGTTTAATGACTATTGAATTGTGTATACCACTTTAAACCTTAAATATTATTTTTTATTATACATAGAATTTTTTATAAATTTCTATAAAATGATAGATAATGTTCATATATTTAAAAATATATTTTTTTCTGTTCATGTTTTTAAAATATGTGAAATGAAGAAAAAATAGAAAACATTCCAGTGCTTTGTTGATTGTGCTCAATGTGTAATTAAATCAAGATCAAAAGTCATATATATCAATATGGCTATTCATTTGTGCATGACATACCTAAATAGAGTTGAGGTATAAGGGATGAGGTGATAACTAGAAGTTCTATATTTTATTTTTGACATATTGATAAACAAAATAATTATATTATGATGCGTGTGTTGACCTCGCTTTCGATCGCGCTCGCGTCAAAATTTTGCGACGATACCAAATTTCGACGCAATTTTGACGCGCTTGTCGACGAGGTTGCTCAGACGACCTCGGACGACGAAACGGACTGCGCCGATGCGTCCGGAATGTCGATTTCACTTAAAATCGACGTTAAGTTTGCGACGATAGCCTGTCGGGGGCGAAACTTGTAATTTAAGTTTTAATTTAAATAATAAAAATAAAAAAAAGATATTCTAAAACCTATTTTAAAATCAAACCCTTTGCCCTAATTACCCTCGCACTCGACCGGTGCCTTCGTCTCTCCCGCGCGAGTTCCCTGGAACCTTCGTCCCTCCCGCGCTCGAGCGTGCTTTCTGGCGGCCGTTTGCTCCTCGAGCCGCTCGTGATAGGCCCTATCCTTATCCCTCGAGCAACTTGCGGCACCTCATGCGTGCGTCCCTTACCGAGCTCTGCTCCCTCCTGCGGCAATCTGCCGCCAGTCCCACTTGCGCCCGATCCTGTAGGTTGAGCTCTTGACCTCTGCTTCCCCTCCTCTGCCTATTTAAACCCCATTTGGGGTGGGATTGGGGTTGGCCCAAAACCTTTGTGAAGAGAGGGAGTTCGTTGTTGGAGCGTTTCCGTACTTGCGGTTTGCTTCTCGTGTGTTCTACGCAATCCGGTAACTCTCCTCTACCCCTTTCTTATTCTCGGTTTTGGCCCCGGGAGGCTTCACTTGTGCCTTCGGCTCGGTTTGCCTCGTTCATAGTTTCGGTTAAGCACTTGTATGCTATGGAAAATCTTATCTAGTTGCTTGAAATACCGATTCCTATGGGTTTCTTCTTCTAGCAAGCATGCTAATGTGATACTTGTATAAATGTTGGGAATGTTTTCTTTACAACTTGAAATGTGGCTAAAAAGTTTCGATTGAGCATGCTAGAGAGAAAATTTAGGCTTGGCTTGGAGAGGTTTACGTTGTTCTTGGGCCTCTTGCATTTTAATCTTTCATGAAGATATGGCTAGCTAGTTTGGAAATTCTTTATGCTCACCTTTGTTTACAAGCATGTGGTGGCTTTATACCTTGAATATATGGAAATCTAGCCCTTCACGAAGCATGATTAATTAATTTCAAAGTTTTTTTTTTTTTTTTTTTTTTTTCATGTTCGCTCTATACTTATTCTTGCTAGCAAATGCATGGTAGTGAAGCTTTTTAAAGATATGTATGTGCTTCATTTTAATTTTGATTTCAAGGAGAAGTTTGCTTCGGTTCTATATTGGTTCGGATTTAATTGTGATCGGGCTTGGTTTTAGCCTCATGTGAATCGGTCTTGTGGAGTCCCGCTGCATTTTGGGCTTTAAACTCGATTTGGGATTTGTTTTTTTTTTTTTTAGCCTCATGAGGCTCGGCTTTTGTTAGTTTTGCTATCCATTTGGTTTTAAATTTAAAACTGGAGCTGTCCCTAGTTTAGCCACGGCTCGGGTTTGGCTCCTTTAAGCTCCTCTTTTGTTTTGGCATTGAATGAAGGATGTTGTGGCTTGAGGTTGGGCTGGTTCTCTTGGCCTGGTCTTGGCTCGGGTTTGATCTTCTTTGGGAGCTGTTTTTGGCCTGAGGTTGAGCTGCCTCCTTTAGCCTTATGCTGGCTCGGGTTTGGCTTCCTTGTAGACTGGAACCTGTTTCTTTGAGGGCTGTTTTGGTTTGGAGTTGGGCTGGCTTTCTTGGAGGCTTGTTGTGGCTCGGTTTCTTGCCCAATGGAAGTTTGAATTTGGTTTTTTTTTAAAAAAGGCTGCTGTAATTGGGGTTGGGATAATTCATTTGATTCACTTGGAGGCTTGTTGTGGGCTCAGGTTTGTGCTCGGGTTTGGCTCTAGTGAGGGCTGGGCTTTGTGCTCATTTGGTGAAAACTGAACTCTATGTTTATGGAAGGAGTTGGGTTCAATTTGGGGCTTGGCCGTGAGTCCATTGATGTGATTTGTGAGTTTTGAGGTTGGATAGAAACTTTACTTGTTGCTGCCCTTTTTGTTGGGGCTTGGCCGAGAGCCTTTTTGTTGGTGGCTGATGTGATGGTGGCCTTGTTTACTGCTGTGTTTGAGTTGGGGATTGATAAAGATGAACCTATAGTTGCTCCTTGCTTGTTTGAGAGGGAGATGTTGAGCATTGTGCTTGGGCCACTTCTTAGGTGCCTCATTTGATGAATTGGAGTTAAATTAATGTTCTTGGGAAGCTTGTCCATTCACTTTCTTATGGGTTTGGAAATGTTCGCAATCAGTGCTTGTCCCGAGCCATTTTTCTCTTATGCTTGATTTTAAAAGTTTTTTATCGACTTTTCCATGATTTCGCTTTTAAATTTCCTTTTGATGTAATTGTACATGAGCGAGAAAATGACACCCTCGGGGTCGATTCAGGGAACTCGGATTTCGTTTTTTTTTTTTTTTAACGCCTTGTTATTACATGTGTTAGGGGAATTTTAAATTAACTCACCCGTCGTCCTGAGCCTCCAAGTTCGAGGGTGAGTTAATATTATTTTCCCCTTTTCGTTGCTTGACATGTTTTCCCCGCTTCACTCGGAGTCGGTTTTGGTTTTGTTTTGTTTTGGGGCGATGACGGCGATGATGCAAAAGGCACGCCAGTGATAGAGTAAAATGATATCCCATCCTACGACATCGGGACTCGCTCCGGGCCCCGGTGAACCGTAGGATGACGAGTATCATTCACTGCTACTAAGCGCAAGCGGGCACCGTACCTTCTTAGGATTGTTAGCGATCCTCTACCTCTACGAAATGATCGACTCGTGGACAATTATATTTTTTCAAAATCCGATAAAAATACAATACTACATTTCGCAACAAAATATATTTCCACCACAATAAAAAAATTTGATAAACTCTCTTTTGCATGTCCGAAATCCATATGCATGCTAAAAATATAAATTTCAAAACTATGTTATAAAATTTGATTGTCCAACTGTTGATTATCGGTCTTGGGTGGGGAACACTCTCCGAGTCGGGTTTAGTTGGACACCCTTCTCGAGTGAGCGGGCTTTATACACTCGTGTGACCGAAGTAGCTCTTCGACGACTCTTCGAGAAGTACTACACGGTTCCGAGCCTGCTTCGACCCGAGTGCTTGCGGTTTTCTTCGGGTTTTCATTTGATTTTTGTCGAGCACTCGTGGTCTTTTTAGGATTTTCTCGGAGTTTTGGTGACTTTTACTACTTTTCTCGAGCTTTCCCGTTGTGGGTCGATCACTTTGTTTTCTTGAGTTTTTCGACGACCTTTCATTTCTTTGCTTGGCTTTCATGTGCAGACACTTCGCAGGCTAGACGAAAGAAAATAACGGCCTCCAGGGTATACGGGTTTGTTTACATTTGCGCGTGTTACCTCCTTTGTACTTGCTATCTGTACGCTATATCTTGTTTAATTGTCACTTTTTATACCTGCTATCGTATGCTATATCTTGTTTAGCGTCACTTTTCATACATAAGCTATCGCATGTTATCCCGTTTTAAGACGTTACATTATATATCGTTGTATGCTTCTATCGTTATTCTTGTCTTATATACATATCCCGTTATAAATCGTACAACACTTAAACATATTAGCATAGGATGTTTAAAAACTTCAACCATAGAGCTCACTTGATTGAACATTTTGACCTCGCCACCTTAGAAACTCAGCCTCTTCACAAGAAGGAGCTCGGAGCTAGTATAGTGGGCGAAGACGGTCGTCTTCAACAGATGGAGCTTGTCGTCGTCAAAGAAACCATAGGATAGCTCGGGAAGTTATTGAGGCTCGCTTTCGGACCTCCGACATCCCCTGGTCCTCTCCCTTGGATTCTACATTCCAAATTCGAGTCAACTCCTTTCAGTACACCTCCACATCTTATTTCGTTGAAAAGTCCTATCCTTTTCGACTCCTCAAGATAATATTGTTCGATTTTTATCAAGAGTATTCTTAGATGATTTCGGTCATTTAAGATGTAATTAACTATAGAGCATTGCGCTTATAGAAGCATTTTCCGAACTCATATAAAATAAACCCTATTTAATTCTTCATATTAAATAGGTGAATTTGTCGAAGAATAAATTGGTTTCGCAGACCGAACGGACGTCATATATTTCTTAGTTTATTTGATCGAGCCTCACCCTAAGTCTTGTGTTTGTCTTTCGGGATAAGTGCATGACTTGAGGTAGTAGCATTCTTTCATTCAAACTATGAAAAATATGAGATCAGTTTGACTTCCTTTCTTTTCGTTGAAGGATCCTTCCGAAGCGGGCGACGGGATTCCGATTCCGACGACCGACAGCTTCTTACGGGCACTTCACGCACAAAACAACGCCGACAGCGTGCAATACTGAAGTGTCAAGTTAGGGACAAAATATTACATCCGGACTACGCACGTAGAGTTACGTGCGGAGCCCAATCCATGGGAGACACGTGGAATCCCACAATAACGCGCAATAACACGGGAATAAAACAAAGGAATATTTTCCGTGTTACTCCGCAATTAGTGGTGTTTTGGGCTGAATAACACGAGGAATATTCCTCTATGTTATTCCGCGTTATTCATGTGTTATTTCGGTAGTATTGTAACACCGAGAATATTCCCCCGTGTTATTTCGCGTTATTCCAGTGTTATTCCACGTAGTATTGATGTGTTATTATGGTGGTGTTACAATACCACCACATTAACGTGGAATAACACGGGAATAACACGAAGGAATATTCCCCATGTTATTCCGCGTTGTTCCCTGTATTATTCCGCCCAAAACACCGCTAACCGCGGAGTAACATGAGGAATATTCCTTCGTGTTATTCCCGTATTATTTTGCGTTATTGTGAGATTTCACGTGTCTCTCATGGATTGGGCTCCGCACGTAACTCTACGTGCGTAGTCCGGATGTAATATTTTGCCCATGTTAGGTTACATATATTTTATCATTCACTTTATATTAAATTGATATACATATTTTTTTTTCTCTTTTTATGCACTGAATATTGTAGTAGATTTAGAATAACTTACCGAGCTATTGTTGCACATTTCATTGGATTGTAATTGATAAAAAAAATACTCCCTAACATTAAATTTCACTCGTCTATCCTAACATCATAGTAATTTCATTTTCTACCTTGAATAACCTTTAATCTATTTTTTTATTTGTCGGATCTTCTTAGTAGCATCATCCACAAACTTTGTACAAATAATTTTTCTCTCACTATAGTCCAACATAATGATGTCCAGTATTTTCTTCCATAAAAAGTTTTATATGGAGAGAGTTTTATATGGAGTCATTCAAATACTTGCATGATAACATTTGTATGCAAATTTTATCAATGATATATGTGACTTTCATTGCCCACTAAAGTCAAAGTATATAAAAGGAGTACATTATGTAAAGTTTGATTTATCCTTCTTGATTGCCTATCTGCTTATGCATAAAATGCAATACTGAAAAGTAAGGTGTTGATATGACTTATATTTAAGTCATTAAAGATATATATTCTAGAGGTGTTACTTGTTTTTGAACAGAAATCAAGTATTTTTCTATTTCAATTGGATTACATTAGGGATTGAAATTTTTGCTTTAGTTATGAATGTTCTCACTAGACATATTTAGAGGAGGATTTGGTGTATATTTTTCACTAATGACATCCTTCTTATAGTTAAGACTAGAGAAAGAGTTAAAGAAAAACTTGAATTATGTAGGTCTACTTTAACAGTCATTGTCGGGTCCCAAGCCTCGAATGTAAAAAATGAAGGGTTGTGTTAGGTATTCGACAGCCAACATAAAATTTATCAAAAAAAAACATTATATGAAACCTTCTAATCATTGTATAAATGCTATGACGCCCCCTGGAAGCGACATTTTGTATGACTTGAATATAGTGAAAAGTGTACAAGGGTCACTACACCGATGCTCCGGTGTAGTGTCAAATTAGCAAGGGTTCCGACATTACGGATGGATGCGGGTAAAAAAGTTAATCCATGAAACTAAATTATGATAGGATCTTGAAATATAGGTGACGAAAGATGTGCTTGAAGAATCAAAATAAAAAATTTTGATAAATAAAAATGGTTCGTGATGAAAAATAATGTGTAGAAAAGATAAAATTTAAGAAGTTACGTTATAAAAATTGATTTAAATGTAAAAGCTTAGATAACAGAGAAAAATATAAAATGACCCATAGGAAGTCTAAGAGAATAATCTGTGACGCTAAAGAATTTGCATTTAAATTATAATATATTAAATACTAAAGAGAGTGAAAAATATATGTATAAACTAGCCAAACGAAGATAAAAAATAAAATTTTAACTGAAGTAAAGTGTATTAAAGATGAAAATCAAAAATTACTTTTCTTAGAAAAAGATATTCAATATAGGTGGGTGAGTTAATTTGATAAAATTTTCAATGAAGTTTACGATCGACCTTAGTGATCTTAATATAGTTAATAATAATAAAATATTCATTGTTATTGTCGTATTAGTAAAAAAGAACTTGAAGAGGCTTAAAAAAATCAATGGGGGAAAATTTGTAGGACCTTATGATATCCCAATTGAAGTGTAAAAATATTTAGGAGATTTGAGAGTTTCTTGGCTTACTAAACTCTAAAATATTATTTTAAAAACTAAAAAGATATCTGAGGAGTGGAAGAAGAGTATTTTGGTCCCCATTTTTAAGAATAAAGGGAATGCACAAGAGTGCAAATTATTGAGGAATTAAGTTGATGTGCTATACTTGAAAATTATGGGAGAGGATAAATGAACATAGATTAAAATGTATTAAAAATATTTCCCATAATCAATTTGGATTTATGCCAATCAGGTCTACTATGGAAGCTATACATTTATTGAGAGATTTAATGGAGTACAAAGAGAATAAGAAAGATCGACATATGATTTTTATTGATTTAGAAAAAAACTTACGATAAGATTCCAAGAGATATTCCTTGGAGAGTTCTAAAAAGGAAAGCAAATGATAGGATTTATATTCAAGTCATTAAAGATATGTATTTTAGAGTTGTTACTTGTGTTCAAACAGA
This sequence comes from Papilionanthe hookeriana x Papilionanthe teres, assembly GCA_022702705.1. Lineage (NCBI taxonomy): Eukaryota > Viridiplantae > Streptophyta > Magnoliopsida > Asparagales > Orchidaceae > Papilionanthe > Papilionanthe hookeriana x Papilionanthe teres. The sequence goes on along the minus strand of CM040424.1, from coordinate 42,213,342 downwards.
AGGAGGATTGACCTAATATTTTCCAATTTTAGTTGGATTACATCAAGGATCGGCCTTAAGCCCATATCTTTTTGCTTTAGTTATGGATGCTCTTCCTAAACATTTACAGGAGGATATGCCTTGGTGTATACTTTTCGCCGATGATATCCATCTTATGGATAAGACTAGAGAAAAAGCTCAGAACAAAACTTGAATTATAGAGGTCTAGTTTGGATTCTAAAGGCCTTTGTTTGAGTAGAACTAAAACTGAATACATGGAATGTAATTGTAGTAGTAGTAGCTCTAGTGACAGAGTTGTTAGTATGGGAGATCAAATGATTAAAAGGTGCGAACGCTTTAGATATCTCAGGTTTGTTGTTCAAAGTGATGGTGATATAGATAGGGAGGTTATTAGTAGAATTCAAGTTGGTTGATTGAAGTGGAGGAACGATTCAGGCCTATTGTGTAATATAAAAGTGCAGTTTAGACTAAAAGGAAAATTTTATAAGATGGTGGTGAGACCTGCAATGGTTTATGGCGTTGAATGTTGGCCTTTAAAAGAGAAACATAAAACTAAGTGTTGTCGAGATAAGAATGCTTAGGTGGATGAGTGTCTTTACGCTTAGAGACAAAATGCTAAATAAATATAACCACGATAAGGTTGGTGTAGCTCTAGTGGCGGACAAAATTAGAGAGAATCGTCTTAAGATGGTTTGGTCACATTAAACGTCGACCATCTGATGATCCGATTAGGAGAGTAGATGTTTTAGATTCGACGGATGCCATCTCGGTGGTTTGCCATGAAGGAGTGCTTACAGTGACGGTGGAGAAGAAGCCTCCCCTGGAGCCGAAGAAACCTAAGAGCATCGAGGTTACAGTTGGTTGAGATATGAGGAAGAGAGGTTAGGGAATGTGGAGATTAGCATGTGTTTGATGAATAATGGGATGTTCCAGCGGTACGATGTTGGAGATTTGGGGATTTCGTAAATCCTAAACTAGTTTGCTTGTATCTTTCTTGTATTTCTTGTGTGTGAAAGATGGAAAATGAGTGTTGTTTCTTGTCAAAAAAAATGTTTTAGATTCAACTTATGTTAAGAAAGGTAGAGTTAAGACCTAGAAATACTTGAGAATATTGTATAAAAATGATATTAATTTATTACAGTTAAATTAAACTATGACAGTCAATAGAACGCAATGAAGAAAAAGGATACATGTAGCCGACCCTACTTGGTGGGATAAAAGGTTGTTGTTATTGTTGATAGAGGTCTACTTTAGAGTCTAAAAGTCTTCGTTCGAGTAGATCTAAATTAAATACATGGAATGCAATTTTAGTAGTAGTAGATCTAGTGGCAGAGTTTTAATAATGGGTGACCAAATCATTAAAGCGAGTGAACATTTTAGATATCTCAGGTTTATTGTTCAAAATGATGGTGATATAAATGGGGTTATTATTAGTAAAATTCAAGCTAGATGGTTGAAGTGGAGTAATGCATCGGCTCTATTGTGTGATATAAAAGTATTGCTTAGACTTGAAGGAAAATTTTATAAGATGGTGGTGGGACCTGCAATGTTTTAGGGTTGAGAATGTTGGCATTTAAAAGAGAAGCATAAAACTAAGTGTTGTTGGGATAAAAATGCATAGACGGATAAGTAGCTTCACACTTGGAGATAAAATGAGAAATGAATATATCCCTGAAAGAATGGGTGTAGCTCATTGGCACAAAAGATTAGAGTCATCTTAGATGGTTTGGTCACATTAGATGTCGACCATTTGATGATCATGTTATGAAAGTAGATGTTTTAAATTCGACTTATGTTAAGAAAGGTAGAGGTAGGCCTACAAAGACTTGGGCATGTTGTATAAAAAATGATCTTAATTTATTAGAATTAAATGAAAATATGACAATATGACACAATGGAGGAAAATAATTCATGTAGCCAATCCCACATAGTGGGATAAAGGCTTGTTGTTGTTGTTGTTGCCCAAAATTTCTTGATTTTTCTTCCATAATCTGGATGTAAATCTATTATCCCTATCTAAAACTATGAATTTTAATATCCCATGTAATCATACAATCTCATCCACAAATAAATTTGTTAATTTATCAGCATCATCTATCTGTCTAACTGATAAGAAATTTGTAGACTTAATCAATCAACCTATAATAATCCATAAAGCATCAAAGCCCATTTTTTGATCTAGGCAAATCAATCACAGAGTTAATTGCTATGAGTATTGGCAATAATTGTAATTGACCATCAAACCTTTGATATTTTGTTTTAAGTAATTGATACGTAGAACATTTGACCTCAAATTCTACAACACTTTCTTCAATCTAAACCACCAAAATATTTTCTTGAGCTTCTTATACATTTTATTATCTTTTGAGTTGTATAATGTACCAAGATAATGTGTTTCTTCTAAAATCTTCTTCCTCAAATTATCATAATATGACATAAATCTTGCTTTTGTATCTTAACAGTTCATCTTCGCCTATCTTGTATTCCTCAATATTGGCTGTCCTTCAATTAGGATTTCTTTAATAATAACATCCTTAGCTAGTAAATCTTGTATTCTATCTTTTAGAGTACTAGAATGTCAATTAATTCAATTGAACAAAACTTTCATCATTACAATCTATTGTAGATAATTTTAATCCATTCATGTCTTTAATTAACTGAACTTGTCAGGTAATCAACAAATTTATAATGCATAAGGCTTTCTACTGAGTGTATCGGCAATGAAATTTGCCTCATATTTAATTCTTTTTTAAATGAATATATATTTTAGGTTTTGTGATGAGTAAAAATCTCACATCTAACTTCATATAGATAATGAATTCAAATCTTAAGTATAAACATAATTCCTACTAGCTCTAAATCATGTAGAGTAATTTATTTCATAATTTTTTAATTGTCTGGAAGAATAAGCAATTATTTTTCCATGTTGTATAAGAATACATTGCAATCCTTGTAACGATGCATCACTATAAATCCAAAATCATCTGATCCTAAAAGAATATTCAAAACTAGGGTAGTAATTAAGTTTTTAGCTTCTTGGATGCTTTCTCACAATGACTTGTCCATTCAAATTTCATAAGATTATGAGAAAATCCTTAATAAATCTCCTGTAATAACCAGTAAGGCTCAAAAAGCTCCAAACTTCTATAAATGTAGCCAAACTTGACCAATTTGCAATTACCTTTATTACATTAAGATTCATGAATATACACTCTCCACTAATCACACAAGAAATATGACACTCCTTACCCAAAATTCACATTTAGAGAGTTTTGCATATAAATTTTTTTAACTTATAAAACATCATGGAGATTATCCGAATGGTTGCTTTCATCATTTGAATAAAACAAAATATCGTCTATAAATACTATCATAATTAATCTGAAAACACCCGAAAGATTATGTTCATCAAATTCATAAAAACTACTGGAGTATTTATCAATCAAAATGACATCACGAATTTATAATATCCATACATAGTTTCGAATGTTATATTTGATATGACTTCTTCTTTAATTCTCTTCTTTAATTCTGAGCTGATGATAGTCTAATCTCAGAAAAATTTTTGAAAACATAGAAGCTCATTCCAATTGATCAAAAAGATCAATTCTCTATAGTGGATATTTATTCTTAATAGCGAGCTTATTTAATCTTTTAGTTAATATACATTCTAAAACTCCCATCAGTTTTCTTTCAAAATAATACTAGAGTCACCGCGATAAGATATTAAATCTAATAATCATTTATCTAACAAGTCTTGTAACAGAATTTTCAATTCATGTAATTTGTTAAATGTCAATTTATATGGTACTTTGGATACTGGTTTTGAACTTGACAATAGATCAATAGTGAAATTAATCTCCCCTAATAGTGGTAATCTAGATAAATCATCTAGAAAAATTTTCAGATATTATTTTATCAATGAAATAGCATTCAACTGTTTCACCACCTTTGTCATAACTTACTTGGGCAAAAAAAAACTTGTTCATCACTATCTAATAATTTGAAAGACTTCATAAATCTGATTATCATAGATGTCAACCCTTCATATCCATAGAATTTAACTTTTGCCTTTCCAAGTAAATTGAAATTGATCACCTTATTATAATTTATGGTTACAAGATGATAAGATGTTCAATCCATTCCTAATTTTGAATCAAATTCAACCAAGGTCAAAATAATCAATTGTCTTTTTTTTTCACAGATATTCAAATTTACTTCACACATTTGACTAACATTCATATAATTTTTATTTGGCATTTTAACTGATAAAATAGTATGCATCATTATAACATTCAAATCCATCAGTCTAAGTACTCTATAGTGAATGAATGAGAAGCTCATATGTCAAATAACAATTTTATTGGCCTATATTCTGAAGGGATGTAGTACCTATAATAAAATAGTAACAGTATATTAAATACCTACGAATGAAGTATTTAACCTAACATTTAGCCTATTATATTATAAATGAAAAGACAAATACTCTATTACAAACATAAATTTTAAGTAAATTAAATTTTTCTAAAAGTGAATTATACATGTGATAACATCAGGTGAGTCCTTAGCTTCTTATTGTGATAATGCATACACCCTTGATTGAAACTTTTGTTGAGTCTAACTCTGATTGGTAATGAGCTCGTGGATTCAGCTATTTGGTCTTCCAAAACTCGTGGGTGATGATGCAGAACTAACTCTGATTTTCACTAGAACTCTTTGTCCAAGAGTATAGCAATTCTATGCTATGTCCTAATTGGTAACAGCAAAAAAAAATGTTGGATCTGCATGAACACTCGCCCTTACAAATTGTTCACATTTTCCACACTTCTTAATATCACTATGACTACTAAAGCTTCTGGATATGCCATTCCTAAAACTTATATTCCATGTTTGAGATGATTGCTTAGTCTTAGAAATCTAAGCTCTAAATTCCTCTAAATTTTTTCTCATCTGAAAATCACGCCACCTCTGAGTAGCATACAAATCTAACCAAGTTTTTCTGGCTCTTACCATCAGTATAAAATAATAATCAATGCCAAAAGGAATCAAACGTTGTCTGATTACAGTTTTTAATCTTAAAAAAGCCTGTGACATTTTTTATCTGCATTTATAATGAGGTGTGGTGCATGCCTAAAAAGCACAATAACTTTAGTTTCATATTACATCATTGATCGATCACCATACACCAATTTAATGAAATTATCATGCATTTGTCTCATAGTTGAGATGAGTGAGATGAGTACAAACCTATCTCTATATATCCTTTACAAAATTAACTAATTGCATAAAATGGCTAAGTTGACCAAAAAAACATTTTTTGTAACTGCCTTTGCCACCATCTCTTTGCTTCACGCTCAAAGATAAAAGTAGCCAGTGTTACCCGTCTCTCCTATAAATGTGACATGCCATCAATAATCCTCTCAATTCACATTAACCAATTTTCTTATAACATGTTCTTATATCCTAAAATAATTTTAAATATTTGTCCATGGAAGCGCACCCACTATTACTAGCTTGTGGCTGAAAATATCTAATTAGCTGGATCATATCAATCATCCAAGTAAATGCATCATTATTAATAATAACATTCTATGACAACCCAACTCTTTCTTTATTTTCTTGTTTAGCTTCCTCCTGATTATTCATAGATCTGAAATAATTGCCAAACTATATAATTAGACTCAAAAGAAACTTTTGCTTTAGACTTTTTATCATAAATTTATTTAATCAACCAATGGCTCTTTTGATTAGGATTAGATTTAATTGACTCCAATATCATTTTATCACGGCTCAGCCCAAAAGCTTGAAATTTTCAATGTGCGAGACACTAGTTTACATATATAACAATCCATAAAATCCAAACAAGAAATAGCCACTACCTCACAAGAGTTCATATACATCAATGAAACACATATAGAGATCAAATTTGTAGCAATAACAGTAAAGAAAAGAAGCTAAGCACAAAAATAATAATGTCTAATACTTATTGTTATTTGTTTGTCTTCTTCTATAAATATATTTTCTCTTGTCTAACATTTTAATTAAAAGAATTTTTTTTAAATAAATAATTATACAACAGGTTAAGTCATACAACAACTTAATAAATAATTATAGTTCTATTTTGTACTAAATTTTTATGCATATGTTATAAAATGAATGCTGTAAAGAAATGATAATTGAACACTAAAATTTCATTTTATTAAGACTTTTCAATATTTAATTTTTTTTTAATTAGGACCTTTTTAATAATTTAAATTACCTTATATTCAAGAAATAATCTCAGGGGTAAAAATAAAAATTATATATTAACGTACATTCATTTTCATTTTTTTTTTCAATTTCTTTTAATAAGGCTTTTATATTTCATCTTAATTTTACATTTACAATAGTATACTTAACTAATAACATAAATGAGTGATTTTTGTGATTGACATATACATTTATTTTAGTTGATTTTGCTTTAATTTCTTTAAATCATTAAAACATTTGTTAAATTTTCAAAGTGAATGCATGTACGAAACATTTGCAAAACAATAAACTTTCATTAATTTGGTCTATATTATCCTGATTTAGTCATTGAAAACATTAATGCATTTTAAAAAATAAAAAAGTTCATACAAGTAGAAAAATAATTATTCACCTCAAGCCTTAAATAATTTATTTTGTCTCTTAAATGATTTATTATATTATTTCCCCTTTGTATCTCATCTTACAACCATCCTAACTCCTTCCCTTGATTCTCCCACACCGTCTAGAACTCTAGATCAGTGTCATTCAGTGTTAGAGCCTTCCAAACTCTAAACTTTTGGGGATTATTTTCCGCTTTTAAACTTAAAATTCACATAACCTACTTCTTTGACCAAATGAAATAGTATTTCATAATCATAAATCAACCTTTGACCCAATCACAGTGACTACAGTACTCTGAGCCACACCTTTACTAAATCAATCTCAACTGAACTTGGGCTTCTTTCCATTGAATTGCTTTGATTAATTTACATGTTCTCCTTCATCATTATTCTTCCTCTTGTGCATATCTTTATGTTTTTGAGTAAGATGATAGTCAATCTCTACCCGTCATGCCCGCTCTACCAACACTGAATATTCATCAATTCCTAAATGCACAAATGAAAGTCTGATAGAATCCTTCAATCTGGAAAGAAACCTATAACACTTCGCAGCAGCAATCAACTGCGGTGCATACCTCTATAATACAGTGAACTATCCTTCATACTGCATAATTGTCTTCTATCCTTGCATCGACCAATGAACTTATCTTGCATCTGTCTTCGAGCGTATACTCTCTGAAGAGCTCTACAAAATTTTTCCAATTTACTATCATGTTGGGTATGTCCCCTAACATATCCTGACGCTACCCACGCTGCCACCTCTCTACTTTTCCATACAACACAAATGTAGCTAAAGGCATTTCGGGCATGCTATGTTATACAAAATTTTCTCTATACGCATCAATCAATTCTCTACTTCAATTAGATCTTCAATTCCCTTGAACAAAGGTGGAAACAACTTTTGAAATATCTTTCAAGTACTTATCCACAGCAATTTACTCATTCCTAACAAGCTACAAACCTGGACACCTGAATCAATTGTCATCGTTGTCATTATCTGGGTCAAAGCATTCGTATTCACATTTATAGTAGGCATTACTTCATCATTTTCTATCGGACTTTCCTCTTTTATAATCTTAGGAATATCTCTTTGCCTGAATGTATATAATTATTTAATTAGACTTAAAATTTTAATTATATTATTATTAAAAAATTCTTTGTAATTATCATATTGGCTCTTTCATTAATATGGTATTATTTAAACTTTAACCTTGTATTTATTACCACTTTTGTCATGATTCAACCCGGATCATGAAATTAATCAAGGCGGGTACAGAGGGTCGAACGATGGAAATTAATTTTTCAATATTTTAATATTTCACAATTGAAAAAACAATTACGAAAAAGCGATTAAAATAAAGCAGTTATAAATTTATCTTAGGTCAGGTTGCTTGCATCTTTTATAAATATTTTCTCTTATGTCACTTATATTTTAATCAATTAATTAAATTAAAATATTAATTTAAAATAACAGCGAGCTAACTAAAGCCAATTAATACTCATATTTTTAAACAACAGTAACGTAACAAAAAAGGAATGTATACATGCTAGTCAAATATACTATAAACCAATATAAAAATAATAGATAATTTACTTTTTCATATATGATTTTCCACGCTAATTCATAATATACAATATGCTTTGTCATATTAGTAATATATTTATATCATTTTATATATGTACAACTATCACAAAAGCATCGTCTAAAATTATGTCAATTAAGACACAAATATTAATAACTTTTTCATTTACATGCAAGGAGAACTTAATGTTTCCCAACAAGTACGATATAGATGTGAACTTCATTATAGTCAAGCATACACATACAAACAGATCATGAAAATCATTATCTAATAATGATTATTTTATTCTCATTTGTACAGTAGTCAACATATTTATATAACATGTAATAACTATGATAATTTAAATAATATTGAAAACGCATCATTTCTATAATACGAACAATAATGTTAAGAAATCATAAATCATGAGTTTGAAGTGATTTCAATATATTTAGTGACAGTAACAATAAATGCAATTGGTTTGGAAGAAGCAAAAATATTACTATAAACATGAATACTCATCTCAATGTCGTATGACTTATTTTAAATTTCCACACTTTTTTTTCGACTGTGTTTTTTAATTTCATACCTATAGAAATATTCACAATAATTAATTAAACGCTTAAGTGGTCATTTTATGTATGTATCAACGTTCAACTTTTTGATTTGATATATACTAATTCATTTAAATCCCAATATCATAATTTCAATTTATTTTATAATTAACTTTATTTAATATTGCACATGTGTGTGCATATATATTACTTCCAATGTAGTTATTATATTTCAATTTACCTTAAAATTACCTCAATCTCTTCCTTTGATGCACAGATGTCGATCTCGACCACTTCTAGTCTTTACTTTGATTGCTTGTCTAATTATAGTCACAAATTTTTAATTGATATAATCTAAAATTAATTTAAGAAAAACTACTTAATAAACCAATAATATATATATTTCAAACATAAATTTCGTAACCTATACCAATTACCATCTCAAAGGATCAGACAACCTTCCAGTCCTTTGCATGGTTTGGCTTCTCACCTACACACAGAGTCGTTCGACAAGTTCCTTCCTTCTTCCACTTCTTCTGCTCGATGCACCTCTTTCTTCACACCAAACAAAATTGAGTATCCTGTATGCAATAAAGGGCACCTTGATTGAGGGAGTCGTCATCTTCCTTCTTCGCATGAGATGTTTCCCTCGCTTATGTCGTCGTCTTACTCTAGCTTAAATCACAAGCTTCATCACCCTTGTCCACTGATATCATACATGCGAGAAAGCCCGAGCCTGCGATCATCAATCTTACTGCCTTCATCTCCTCCGTCCTTGAATTCAAACACTACGCCAAACGACAATCTAGGGCACACAATAGATCATGCCCCAAGTTTTGTGTCGTTTCTGCTATGAAGTCAACCGATCACTCTCCAGTAAGTCTTCCTTGCAGCACAAATCATATGCGTGAATGGTTCTTCGACGTCGTTACATTCTACCTTGTTCGATGACATCATCTCCTTCATGCATGTCTCCTCGCACACCTCTCTAGTCTCTTCTTGGTTTATCAGTTATTTTGTTTCGAAACATAACTGTTATTTTTCTTTTTTTCCTTGTAACGATGAAATATCGCATCTCATACCTCCCCACTTATAACCCTTTACCTCACTTATAACGCTTGAGTTAAGGGAATATTTGAGTGTTATATTGCTCCTGAGTTTGAAAGTATGGAACTAAGAAATATGAGATATTTTCTAGGTATAGAGGTTGCAAGGTCCGAGAAAGGCATTCTTATATTACAGAGGAAATACATCCTAGATCTATCAAAAAAAACTTGGATGATTGAATACAAACCTGTTGAAAATCCAATATAACCCAATAAGAAGTCTAATAAAGGATAAGAAAGTATATCTGTGGATAAAGAAGATAATCAATGATTGATAGGAAAACTTAGCTATCTGTCATATAGTAGGTCTAATATTACATACCCTGTCAGTATTGTGAACCAACACAATAATAGCCCAAATGAAGAGTATTTGCAGATGATGTATAAGATTTTAAGATTTCGCAAGAAGGCTCCTAGCAATAGATTAATTTTTTTAAAAAATATGAAACAGAGAGGTAGAAGTATACAATGATGCAAGTTGGGTTAGGAAACTCATTGTCAAAAGATTCACCACAGGTTATTACTCCTATAAATGGGGAAATCTAGTTACAGAGAGAAGTAAAATAACCAAGTTGTTGTTTCTAGAAGCAGTGCAAAATCATAGTATAGGGCACTCGCCTTGGGAATCTATGAAGGGATTTGATTTAAAAAAATATTAGGGAATTGGGGTGAACCTCCAATAGGCCTATACATATGTTTTGTGACAGTCAAACATCTATCAATATTGTCAAGAATCTTGTGCATCATGACAGTATCAAACATATTGAAGTTGATAGACACTTCATTTCTAAAAAAATAATGGTTGAATTATACAGCTAAGCTACATACCGACACGCTAAATAGTTGTTGATGTTTTCACCAAAACTCTTTCTTTAATTTCCTTCTCAGATTTAAATGTCATGCTTCGTCTCTACAATATCTATGACTCAGCTTAAGTGTGGAAAATCAGGAAGTAACCGGCTGCTTCCTTAGGCGGGTCGTCTGGCTATCTATCATGGAAGATTAAATTGATAGATAACATTGGAAACTCCTTAACTAGTTTTATTCTCCTCTAATTTATGTTTCTATTTTTTTTTATCAAAGAATTACTTCCTTTCCAAATTTAGATAGGATATATTTAATATGTTTGTAAATTAGGAGAAATTGGTTTCCCTATAAATATACACCTTACATGTGAATAATGAAGTTAAGTAAGTATTCCTCCCCACACCTATTTTCAACAATTATTAACCTTTTAAAAGTGACAAACAAATTTTTGTGCATAAATTTATATCACCATAGAGTTACAAATGTAAATATCAAAGTTTAGATGTTATATATGTAAATACATATAAATTGTGTGGTATGTATGTAAATTCTACTTTTTTATTTTGCTATAACCTTTGAGAAATTTTAACTTTGTCAAGTTTTAGAATTTATCAAGAACAATTCATAAAGCCAGCCCCAAAAAAGTCAGCAAGGCAAATGATGAACAATGACAGCGAAAAATCAAATTAAGACCCCTAATTATTGTTAGAACTCCATAATAGCACCTCTAATACATATACATAAAAGCACGTGGGTATCTCCATCCAATTCATCCACGAGATTAGTAAACTCTCCCTAAATTAAAAAGTCCAAAAGAATAATAACTACTAGAAAGCAAGAATAGAAGCCATCTAATAAACCAGGTAATAGCTTTTTGAATCCTTTGATAGCAGCTTCTCACAAAATGTAAGAAAAAACATGACAGCCCTAAGGATTGAATTAAAATAAAATAGTTTAATGTAATTATATTTACCTCTACCTCTGAAAATTCTGGAGAAACGTAAGTCCAAATGAAGTCTCCTGCCAACAATTCTTCAGGGGTTGCATTCTCATTCCTCATATGTCCGAGTCTAAAGCGACATTTGGATTCACGGCAATAGAACTCTGCTAATAAATAGAATACAATCAAATGCAAGAAAGCAAAACATACTAAGTAACGAGAAGTAAATATACATAATGCATGAAACTCACCTTGCGGTAGTTGTATTTTTATCTCATGAATAACGCAAAGCTTGCAACTTAACCTGAAAGTTAGCGTAGACTTCCTCTTGTTGGACCAGAAAGTAGAGAACATGTTTGGACCAACATTACCTGGCAACATAGCACTAGTGTTTGAGGCAGCAATTGATTCCACGCCAGTTTCTGTTAAAAACCTGGATGAAACACTGCGGTAACCAAAATAAGCATAAATTCTGTGCTCGCTTTCCATAGTATGCCACTGACCAGAGCAATTAGAACCAACTTTTTTCACAGCAGTACTTGACAAACCTCCCACTTCAATAGCACGTACAAAACATGATATCTCTGGATTCGTTCTTAAGCATAGCTTTTTGCAAAAGCCATTTGAAATCACTGCAAAACAAAGGTAAGTTTATTTTAATCTTCTTCTTCAAAGTACAAACTAGTGTCTTACGGCTCCAGGCTGCAGTAAATGAGGGTTTTGAATAGAGGTTTATGCATGCATCTTCACCTTTGATATATCCGGGTCATTCTTAAGCATAACTTCTATGCAGTCCGAAATCATCATCTAATTATCTCCACCAATAAATGGAGACAACCTAACAATTCCTTCATGCCCACTTTTTTATTCTTCTTAGATAATGGTATATTTCATGTAGGATTTAGAAGTTAGAATTATCTTCTTTATTTCTTTATTTTAACAAGTTGCTTCAGTTTTTCTGCAAGTTTGGTAAATTTATAAATAAAGGTCTCCTGTATTCTGTTAGTATGGTGGTGTGGAAAGAACAATTGCATGTATTTGGCAGTGTGTGCGGTCATAAACCTATCACAACGACCAAAATCCAATTCATTTTGACAGCTTGTTTCAATAGTGATGTTGTAATTTTTTTAATTATCTACAATCATCGGAATAGGCAACTGGAAGTGATTTAGTAGTCAGCAGAGAAGTAAGAAAAGAAATGGAAAGGGAGATAAAGAGGAGAGGGGAAGAAGATACGTATTATTACACTCAACATATCGAATAACACAAAAGAATGCTGATTGTGATGTAGAAACAAATTTTTATGATAATTTAATTTAATGATGGTTTAATTGACGATAAACTTGATTCACCGTCTCTGTTAAGTATTGGACAGAAGCGGCGATAACCTTTAAAGTTAATGGTATAACCAATAAAATTACATGGAAATGAGCACAAAGCAGGTTTGTTTGAGTATGGTTTGAGCTAAGGGTAGCATTGACAACCAAATGTCATTAGGTGTGAGTAGCTTGGTGAATGTTTGTATAGGCATTGATATGGTGAAATATTTTTTGTTATAGGAGAAGGTAGCAGGTTAATAAGGTAAGCGGATATTAGAAGTGCATCAACCCAAATTTGGAGGGGATATTGGTAGTGATAATGAGAGCACATGTTTTAATTAAATGACAGTGTTTACTTTTAGCAACACCATTTTGTTCAGCTGTAAGAGGGCAGATGCATTGATGTAAAATAAAAAATTTATTGAAGAGTGATAAGAGTTGTTTATGTTTGTATTCACCACCACTATCTAATTGAAGAGTTTTATTGTGGTTGAGTATTGGCGCTTTGCCATAGTTTTAAACATAATAAATATAGATAGTATTTCATCTTTAGTTTTCATTGGGTAGAACCATGTGTAATGAGAATAAATATTGACAAAGATAATATTAGTATTTATATCCATGAAGAGAAATCACCGGGGAAGGCCCTATACATCTGAGAGAATGAGAGAAAGAGATGTAGTAATATGCGATGAAGATAGGGATTACTTTTAGCTAGTTCATAGGGACTACAGTGGAGTAAAGAAGAAAACTACATATATTTGCATTGGATTTTGCAAAATAGATAACATGGTTGGATAAGAATGTCCAAACCTACGATGTCAAAGTTCGATGGTAACAATATTGGCAAGGAGTGTTGATTTGCATAAAGTGAAGGTTAATGAGGATCGAAACAAGATGAAGTAGAATCCATTACAACAGGGTACTTTGATGAGTGTTTATTTTGTCTTCTAATCCTTTATTTCATATCCATAAGAGTTGAATGAAATCATGCATGTATTGTTAGATGCTAGCCTATTAACAGAGAGAAGGTTATAGGATAAATGAGGCATATGATGAAAATAGGAGAGGAGGATCCTATGGTGAGGGGTGGGCAAGATGTCTCATTTAGTTTCAAAAAGTGGTAGAGTGTCTCCATTTTGGAGTGTAACTGTTTTGTGGCTTGATATGGTTAGAGATTGTTTAGCTAAGTAGAGCTCAAATTTAGATGAGAAGTGGCATCAGTCGAAAAATAATTTCATTATTTTGCAGAGCTAGAACAACAAACAAAGCGGATAATTTTTTGTTGAATTGTAAGTTGGTGAGATGCCAACAACTTATAGTTGAGTGTCCCCATTAACCACAAATTTGGCATTCTACTTGTAAGTAAGGTGAGCGTTAACCTTTAGGAGAGCAGTGTTTGTATGAGAAATTCACACTATTACTGGTGAACCATACTAGATTTTTATTATGGAGTGCTTGAATAGGAATAGAGAAAGGTTCCAATGTCGGTTGGTTGTGAGGGTAGAGATTCATTCGCTTCTTTAGTGAATATGTTTGTCTCCTCACTGCAGTGGAGGGAATACAGGTCGTCAATGCCTATGGGTTGTAGATTGGTTCGTATAATAGTTTTAAATGCCAAATATAATGGTGACCGGCCGTTGAGTGTATACAATGACATGCTTTGCTTCAAGTGGAGAAGAAGCTAAGACAATAACATCAACTGTCGCCTTTATGCCATTAAGGTATTATGTCATTGATTGATCCTTATTGGAGACAATATTAATTTTTTAGTTGAATGAATTTGAAATGATTGGTATATTGCAGGCAATGGTTAATAGTAGTCAAGATCTAGGTGCATGAGTACAGGATAAAAAAGTAAGGAAAAAGATGTGTTGTGATGGTAGAGAGAAGTGATACGACTAGATTTTGGTTTATACGGCTCTAGGATCTAAAGTTGGGATTAAGGATAATGATGTCAATAGGTACTATGAAATGTTTGGGTCGAGGTGGAATAGTTCGATCTAAGTATCACTCACATTTGTTTGTATGGAATAGTTTGATGATTTGTGATCTTCTGGCCATGTGATTACCAGCGATGAGATGAGCATTGAGAATGATTTTGATGTTTGGAAACAAAAAATTTGAGTTGAGGTGGGTTAGGGAGAGTTGGCGGCTAGACGAATGAT